>JASTWQ010000587.1:0-107681 GCA_035220615.1 Leptothorax acervorum
TGATGGCCTCCTGCCAGCCCTCCCCCGCTGACCCCCAGGAATATGTCATCGGCATATCCCGTGAGCCAGCATCCTCTGGGGAGGGCCACCCCGAGGACCAGGTCGTAGGCGATGATCCATAGCAGGGGTCCCAACACCAACCCTTGCGGAACACCGCGCTCAACGAGCCTGATCCTCAGGACCCCGTCCCGGTCCGTGTACATCAGGCCCCTGTCCCGGAAATAATCTCCGACGACCCTGATGAGGTAGGGAGGGACGCCGAACCGCACTAGCGCCCTCCCTATTACCTCCCAAGGGAGGGTGTTGAAGGCGTTGACAACGTCAAACGACACCCCCAACACCACTCCCCCCTCCTCAATCTCGGACTCCGTGCGGGAGAGGACGCGCCTGATCGCGTCCACGGTTGACCTCCCCGCACGGAAGCCGAATTGGTCGTCGGAGAGACCTCTTCCCTCACCCCGGGACAGGTGCTGGACGAGGCGCTTGGCAATGATCCTTTCAAAGATCTTGCCCACCTCGTCCAGCAGGCACACGGGCCTGTACGCGGACGGGGAGTCCGCGGGCTTTCCCGCCTTTGGCAGGAGGACCAGGCTGGCCTCCTTCCATCTTCTGGGGAACCGGCCGGCACGCAGGCATGCGGTGAAGAGATTCCGCATCCAGCCGGCCAGCTCCCCCGCGGCCAAGACCCAGACTTTGCCTGGGATCCCGTCGGGGCCAGGGGCCTTCTGCCTCTTGACCCCGCGGATAGCCCTCGCCACTTCCTCCTCACTGACCCCCAGGTCCTCGTTCCATTCCGGAACTCTAATTTCCGGAAAGAGGACCTCTCCTCCTCTGTCGGCGGGGAATAATGTATCCACCACCCCGCCGACAAATTGGGGGGCCAGTGTTTCCGTAAGCGGGGGCGTCCATGGCTTGAGCTTGTCCAAGACAAGCTTGTACGGACGCCCCCACGGATCCTCCGATATCGTGGCGAGGAGCTCCTCCCAGGCCCCCTTTTTGGCGGCGAAGATGGCGCGGGAGAGTTTCTGGCGGGCAGCACGCCAGGCCTCCCCCGCTTCTCCTTCGCCGAGGGCACCGCGCCCAGCGCGGGCCCTCAGCCACCGCCGGCACGCGTGGACGGACGAGCGCCGAAGCTCGGCGATCTCGTCCGTCCACCAATAGGCGGCTCGCCGGGGGGGAAGGGTGCGGACACGGGGCATCGCCACGTCGCATGCTTGCGACGCGGCCTCCACCAGTCGGTCCGCCTCCGCGTCCACATCCACCTCCCCAGTCCCCTCGGCGAGGGCGTCGCCCTCCGCCCTACCCCAGGTTAGGACCAGGATCGCCGCTAGTAGGCGATCCCGGTCCAACTTCCTGAGGGCCCATCTCCGCCGCGTTTTTTCCGCGGCGCGGCGGCGGGACAGCACTGCCGGAGGAGTGGCCCGGACCATCATTTCTATGTAACGATGGTCCGATAAGGACTCCAGGTCCGTGGCCACCCTCCAGCCGTGTATCTCGCGCGCGGCAGGGGGAGTCGCCCAGGTGAGATCGATCACCGAGGCCCCCTGCCGGCGCACACATGTGCTTACTCGGCCCGTGTTTATGAGACACAGGCCGAGCCCCGCCGCCCACCCCTCCAGGACGCTGCCCCTCGCGTCAGTGCGCGGGGAACCCCAAAGCGAAGACTTCGCATTGAAGTCCCCCGCCACTATGACCCGACCAGTAGGGCATCGGCGGACGCATCCCTCCATATCGTGGAGCGTCCGCTCGAATGTGGCCAGGTCCCAGCTCGGAGGGGTGTACACTCCCACGACGGAGATGGACCCCCAGTGCAGATTCTGCGACGATCCTGATGGTGTGACATCCGTGACGATCCAGTGGTCCAGAGCATCGTTGGTAGTAAGCGGCTTCTACGAAGGAGGTCCATCCATACGCCGTGCGGCCAGCAGCAGTCCGGAACACCTGAAAAAGAGAAAAAGGGGAATTAGTCGACAGATACGGTTAGTAGTATACTTACCTTTCTCGGTTTAACGGGTAAAATCGAGTGGCGACCGTGTTTCACGAATTTTCAACATTTTCGGAGATTTAAATGAATGAGTCGTATCGCGCGTACACCTACGTGTCCGGTTACAACCTTTCTCGGTTTAACGGGTAAAATCGAGTGGCGACCGTGTTTCACGAATTTTCAACATTTTCGGAGATTTAAATGAATGAGTCGTATCGCGCGTACACCTACGTGTCCGGTTACAGTGTATTAGCCTGCGTTAGATAGATAATTCGTTCGCAAGTTCACAACGCGAAGAAAGAACCTGCAAACCGTCTAAACAACGCCAAGCGGTCGGCGAGACGGCTTATTATGCATATTACCTAGCCAGTGTTACCCGTTACGCTTAGTAATTTGTGTAATAACTGGCGACCGTGACAGGATTTCGATAATCTCGTCCGAATGTTAAATAGATTACCTGTCACTGTTCGCACATTTATTTGAGTAATAACTGGCGACCGTGACAGGACTTCGATAACCTTGTCCGTATATTAAATAAATTTCGCCTGTCACGATTCGCACATTTATTTGTGTAATAACTGGCGACCGTGACAGGACTTCGATAATCTCGTCCGAGTGTTAAATATATTACCTGTCACTGTTCGCACATTTATTCGAAGAATAACTGGCGACCGTGACAGGATTTCGATTAGTCCCGTTCGCGCATAAAAGTATAATAAATAAATATTTATTCAAAGAATAACTGGCGAGTGATATAATTGCGACCGTTGTAATAAATTTAGAAGCAGTGTTACGACAATCAAGTGTGACAGATATAAGCAGATCAACGAACAACCGTCGCGAGAACGTGCGTATAAGTGACGCGAGATCCGTCGTGATTTATAACAATCGCGTCACGAGTAACGCGCGGACGTGTGTGTTAACGTTGTCTGTTGCGAAACGAATTATACGCGATTAGGCAAAATAGGGCCGAAAAGAGGTGCGCGTGGCAGAAATTACTGCACACCGAGAGCCGATAGAATGGCTAACGTGCAGCATACTCCTGTTCTTCCTATCGCCAATCGAACCAGATCGCGACATGCATCTGGAGGCGCGGAGACGGAGCGCGATAATGTGTTATTGGTAGATAGCAATATAAATGATAATTTATTGCAAATAGCGGATCATACGACCGCACCAGTCAATTTGAGTCGCGAACGCGATACCGTCGCAGCGGATATGCCGACGGATAACGAAGCGCAGTTGTATCGTCAAATCCAAGAGTTAACCGAACAATTGGAGATACTTAGGGCACAAATGCGGCAACAAAGACGCGAATCTATCGATACCCAGAACACAGAATCGGAACGACCGTCGAATCACGATAGGAAAAAAATCGATCCGAATGCGTGTGAGATAGATAGGGCGCCGGATAACGCCGTGTTAGATTTAGTCCCGATGCGCGTAAGATTACCACGAGGGGGTTGGCTGAAAAATCCCTTCGACGAGCTCAATTTTCGCGGTAAGACCGACAGCCAGAATCCGATAAGATTTCTCGACAAGTTTGAAAAACTCGCGAGATACGAGGCAGTCCCGGAGGACGAACAGCTGTGTTATTTCGGTAGATGTATGAAAGGCGCAGCGGCCCAATGGTTCGAGCTGCAATACGCGGAAGATATTGAGCAGATAAAATGTCTCTTCAGACAACATTTTTGGGGCACTCAAGCCCAGATGAGATTTCGTCAAATGATATATTTCGGTAGATTCAAGTCAGGAGGCATGTCCATGACTGAATACGCGTTAAATTTAGCTCGTCAAGCGAAAACGCTGACACCACCCATGACCGACGACGAGATCATACAAACCGTTCGTGAGCATTTCGATGCGGACATCACGCGGGAGCTCAGACCGTCGGTGGTGCGTAACGTGAGCGAATTTATCGCAATGCTGGATACTCTCGAAAACGAGAGAGAAACGCGTAGATTGCGCGCGAATGCGCGCAGATCTAACGATAAGCGTGAAAATCGTCAATCGAGCGGTAAAGACGCGACACCGAGTCGAAATAGCGCTAACGCTCGAAGAGATTTCCGTGACGACAAACTTCCGAGACGCGATGCGACGAGAAATTCGCCGTTTAAGAAGTCGTCAGGTTGGAAGAGATCGGAATCACCAAACGCGGCGCGTAGAGACAAAGAGGGTGTCGGGATAGTTGAATTGCCGAATACGAGCGACGAGGACGCGAAACCGAAAGAAACGCGATATTCGCGTGAAAGACCGGAGAATCGCAGTAAATGGCGATCCGGATATAATAGAGACGATAGAAATCGAAATAATTTCTCGTCGAATCGCGAGCGTTACGTCGATAAGGATCGCGGACGAAAAGTTGCGGCGATCACGACAGGTGACGCAGATCTTGCGAAAAATAAGGATAGCGATCGCGGAAGCATAGAATCGCGTGACAGTGATAAAGAATGTAATGCGATAACGCGCGAGGGTGAACCGAGCGCGGAAATGTCGCGAAATCCGTTGAATATCATACGTACACGTGAAATAATTTCCGAGCTAGACGAAGAAATGCTAGCGGAACATAAAAAAAGAGCCGTCTTAGATGAATTGCCAATGATCGTAATGATGTTCGATCGAATCAAAGTTAAAGCTTTAATCGATACAGGTTCGCAGATTACTGCGATAACGAAAACTTGTTTCGATAATTTACGCGAGACGGGAGTGTTTATTGATATTCAACCGATAAAGAAATTTGCGTTGAAAGGAGCGTTCTCGGAACGAGGAACGACCGTAACGTCAAAAGCGCGAATAATGTTCGAGTATCAAGAGAAAAAATTTATTCACGAATTTTACTTAGTCGAAAATTTAGCATTCGAGGTAGTGCTAGGTATAGACTTTCAGATGCGTTATAGCATGCTATTGTCGTGCGACGAAAATATTAACGTAAAATTTAGAAAATCGATACAATCGCATGCGTGCGTGAATCTTATTAGAAGCGAAGACGCGAATGCGAGATTAGAAAAAATTTTGAACGATCATGCGAAATTGTTCGATGGTAAAATGGGTAGAGCGGTGAATTACGAGCATAAAATCGAAATGTCGATAACCAAGCCGTATAAGCGTAAAACATACCCAATACCGGAGAAACATTTAGATCGTGTAAGAGCGTATATCCGAGAGTTAGAAAAACAGGGTATCGTTAAGAAACAAGCGACGCAGTATATTAACCCATTAGTCGTGGTTGTCAAGAAAAATGGCGATATACGTCTGTGTCTCGACGCGCGCGAGATCAACAAACACATGCGTAATGACCATGCTCAACCGCCGACTATAGAGGAGGTATTTAGACGCGTTGGCCGAAAACGATATTTCACCACTCTCGATATATCAAATGCATTCTGGCAGATTCCATTGGAAAAGGAATCTAGACGGTATACAGGCTTTCTGTTCGACGGGCAGTCATACGTCTTCCTACGTATGCCCTTCGGACTTAAGACAGCAGGTGCTTCGTTTACGCGCGCGATGGACGATGCGTTAGGCGTGAACGAATTCACGACAATCTATTTGGATGACGTGTTAATAGCGTCCGAAACGTTAGAGGAACATCTCTATCACGTAAATTATGTATTGACGAAGCTCGAAAGAGCGGGTTTCAAATTGAATCGCGAGAAATGTGAATTTCTACGTAATGAAATAAAGTTTTTGGGCCACACGTTTAGCGAGATTAAGGCGGAGATAAACGAGGAGACGCGTGTATCTATTGCATCCTTCGAAAGGCCTACCAATAAAAAACAAGTTTAATCATTTTTGGGCCTGGTGAATTGGGATAGACGATTCATTAAAAACCTCGCCAGATTGACAAAGCCATTGGAAGGTTTATTGAAGAAGGGCCAGAAATTTGTCTGGACGCGCGAACACCAAGAAGCCTTTAATCGAATTAAACAAGCGTTTCAAGAGGCACCAGAACTCTATTTGATACAACCGGGATACTCGTTTGGTATATACGTGGATGCGGCTAGATCAGGTTTAGGCGCGAGATTATATCAATATAATCGAGATTCCGAGGAAATCAAACAGACAGTAGCATACGCCAGTCGTAGCTTGAAAGGCGCGGAACTTAATTACACTACCACCGAATTGGAGTGTCTTGCGTTGATATTCGCGTTACGAAAATGGCATACACTACTGATGGGACGTCACGTAAAAGTATATACGGACCATCAAGCTCTGCAATTTCTCAGCACGTGCGTACATAATAATGGCCGAATCGCGAGATGGTTCAGATTCATGCAAGAATTTGACCTAGAAATCGTACATTTACCCGGTAAAGATAACGCGATAGCTGACATACTCTCGAGGCGTAATACAACGGGAGATCCGACAAGCGAAATTAAGCGTATCGCGATCATCCACGACGCACGAGAGGGTGTCGATACGTCCGCGTGGGTAGACTTGATTAAAGACGCGCAGAGAAATGACGAGAAATTGCAGAGACAAGCGCGCGTAGATCCCGATAATATCTATGAAAGAGAGGGAATATTGCGCGTGAGATACAACGATACTGATAGAATCGCGTTACCACGAAAAGTCACGTGGAGAATAACTAGGGAAATCCACAAATTAGTTATCCACTTTGGTACTGATAAGGTGACGGATTTTCTAAAGAGCTACTTCAGAGGTGCGAATTTTGATAGAATCGCGCGTGACGTAGTAGCGTCCTGTGAAGTCTGTCAGGCGACAAAGTATTATACGAGACCCACAGTGGGCACCGAGTACTATGAGTTACCGGATGCACCGGGCGATACGCTGTCGCTTGACATATTCGGACCATTACCGAGAACCGGATATGGATATAAATATGTATTGGTGATAATGGATCAATTTTCGAAATTCGTTAAACTATATCCCATGAAGGATCAAAAATTAGATACCATCATGGAGATTCTTGAGAATGAGTTCTTTAGAGAGATCGGTATACCTAGAGCGATATTGACTGACAACGGTGGACAATTCATTACAAATCGATGGCGTAACTTTGCGCGAGAAAAGGGTTTCGATCCCCGCAAAACGTCACCGTACAATCCGCAGTCCAATCCCGTTGAACGAGTTATGCGCGAATTAGGGCGAATTATGCGAGCATACGCGAGCGATCGCCAACACGCGTGGCATAGAATAGTCAGTCGCGCCGAGGAAGTACTTAACGATACGACTCATACGTCGACCGGTTTTACACCGCGCGAATTAAATTGCGGCGAAATAGGCCGTTTAACGATCGATCCTAGATTAATTCCTCTCGACGTCGAAGAGATGCCGTGGCGACGTAAGATAGAATCGGCACGTCAGCGTCTCGAACAAGCGGCGCAAAAGCGGAAGAAGCAGGCGGATAAACACGGAGTAGCGCGATACGAAGAAGGACAAATGGTGTGGGTCAAATTACACCGTAGGTCCGACGCTAGTAGTCGTCTAACTAGGAAGATACACTTGGTGTACGAAGGACCGTATGGCATACAGCGAGTAATACGGCCAAATGCATACCTTGTGGAAGAGTTGGACGGCCAGGCGATGGGCGTATTTAATGCGCGACAATTACGCCCGCACCGTGAAGCACGTTACGAAGATGACGAACGACAAGCCGAGAATGACGGGGAGCCATCCGGCGAAGAAGATGAGGACATCCCAGAAGTCAACGATGACGGGGAGTCATCGGGTAGAGATGACGATATCACCGTCGACGGGGAGCCATCCGACGCGGATGAGCGTGCCATCGTCAACGTAGATGACCACGAGGACGACGACGACAACGAGGAGGAGCCAAGCAGACCATTGTCGATCTCGGACGACGAGACGACAGATCATCGATCAATCGCAATCTCCGACGACGAAATTGAATTTGTCGAGTCTAGCGGAGAAAGCGATAATGATGATGCCGTGTATATGCACGTTATTACCAAAGGGATGCCCGAAACCGACAAAACTACCATGATAAGCCCAGAGGAAGCGAGTCGATGCAATAACGATGGCGGAGAGGCTTGTGAGGCGGATACCACCGCCGTGGACACTTCACACAAGCAAATCGACCGACCAGCGGACACGAGCGACGAAGGAGCGAGGGTAGACGGCAGCGGCGATCACCCGACACCAGAACCTGAAATTCGTCGAATTGACGAAACTTTCGTGAAATATCGCGAAAATGCACCAGTTTCACGGCTTCGAAGAGGCCATGGAACGATATCGCCAGGAGTTGGATCTGGAAGAGGCACAGGTTCCCACGCCTACCAGGGGCACCCGCTGAGCAGCGCAGACCTCGACGCTCGAGACGCGACGCATTCTCGAGGCCGAGGACGAGGAATGGCGCGAGAAACGCCGTTTGGAGACAGCGGAGCGGTCACGTTCAGCGACACCGGCGCATACGACAACCTGCCCTCCGTCACGAGTGCCTCGTGACGAACGTCAGACGGGGAGGATGCAGCCGGAGGCTGCAGCGGTGCCGCCGACCGACGTCAATACGGACACCGAGGTCGAGTGAGTCGTTGTACGATTAGTTACATTCCGTTTATGGGCACGACGTAAGAGATTTCGATCTTAATTTTCGTTTTGCGTGCATTTTCTTTCTTTTTGTTTTATGGTTGTTGCCCACATATACAGGGTGATTCGAAACAACCTTTTACCGTTGAAAGTACAGATTCGTGACAAAATTTTGAGACGACTTTTCCTCTTGCAAAATTTTGTCCGAAGCTTACTTTCTGAGTTATCAAGCATAATACTTACCCTATCGCTGGCCGAGTACAGGAGGTAGACAGGAGCGGCGCGACTTACCATTAGACGCGGGCGCTTACGTCGGGTGGCCGCTGCGCGATCAGTCGATCGATCAATGGATCGAGCTGCGTCCCAATATTTACTGCCAGCACAGAAAATCTACATTTCGCGTTATGCATAGATTTTCAGAACTAGCAATAACATTGGATAACGATAACCACAATGATACACGCACACACATGCAAGCACGTTCACTCACTCGTGTTATTGTTTTCTCTCACAAACTTCACTTAAATACACTTAACTTTACTCTTTTTACTCACATACTTAAAAATGTGCAATTATTATTAACAATACACAATGAGTCACTTACTATGTTTACGCAAGCGTTACTTCTGTAGTAAGTTACTCAAATTATCGTTTACGATAATTTACTCCGCGTAAACGGAGGTCTCTGCATAATTCACTCCGCGAAAACGGGAGTCTAGCAGAATTATCGTAAATTACTACAGAAGTAATGCTCGCGTGAACGTGGTAACTGTCAACTCGCTGTGTTTACATCAAGATGCATAGTAAGTGACTTATTGTGTATTGTTAATAATAATTGCACATTTTTAAGTATGTGAGTAAAAAGAGTAAAGTTAAGTGTATTTAAGTAAAGTTTGTGAGAGAAAACAATAACACGAGTGAGTGAACGTGCTTGCATGTGTATGCGTGTATCATTGTGGTTATCGTTATCCAATGTTATTGCCAGTTCTGAAAATCTATGCATAACGCAAACTGTAGATTTTCTGTGCTGGCAGTAAATATTAGGACGCAGCTCGATCCATTGATCGATCGACTGATCGCGCAGCGGGCACCCGACGTAAGCGCCCGCGTCTAATGGTGAGTCGCGCCGCTCCTGTCTACCTCCTGTACTCGGCCAGCGATAGGGTAAGTATTTTGCTTGATAACTCAGAAAGTAAGCTTTCGGACAAAATTTTGCAAGAGGAAAAGTCGTCTCAGAATTTTGTCACGAATCTGTACTTTCAACGGTAAAAGGTTGTTTCGAATCACCCTGTATACACATATAATCTTACGATTTATTAATGTTTCGTGCGTGCCAATTGGGCAATCATAATATACTAGTCGCGTCGTCAAATGACTGACAGTCATAGATAATTTATAGTTTCTTTTGGTTTTTCCCCGTAATTATTATTTCATTTCATTCTTTTCGTCGTACATTGCGTGGTGCGGCGTGCTAAAGTAGTTTATTACAGTATAAGGGGATAAAACCCGTGATTCAGCGTTACTTACGTAGAAGCGTATGTTAATTACGCATTTTACCGCGTATATAAGTGTATCAAGCGTGACACGCTTACAACCGCGTAAGATGCGAGCCGTTTGTCTGCCGACAGACGTCGTGATAGCGATATCGACATCGTACTACGCGTACGATACAAGAACATTACATTGACACAATCCGGGTCAATGAACGTAACCAGCGTGTTCGCCATGCGTCGGAGAAGACGTTCATAGCACTCTCCGAGAACCCTAACCTCTCTGCAGTGAAAATCTTGCAGAGACCTCGCGCGAACAAACGATCGTTACCAATGGCCTACCGAAGTCCTAATTAGGCCCCATACCAAGTTTCACCCTGGTCCGACCTGGCTGCAGGTAACTTCCTGCAGGAACATCATCTACAGGAACAAACGACAGGGATGACTTTGCCGAGTCCCAAGGAAGCCCACTGACCGACTCCCGTCGATCTACGAACCCTCTGCAACAAAATCGTTGCAGACACCTTCCCCGAGGAAAAGTCCGTCATAGGTGCGCTCGCGAGACCCTAATTGACACCTCCGTCAAGGTCCCGTTTTAGTCCGATGATTCTGCAGGAAGACCACTGCAGAATGTGAAAAAAGTGAAATAATCGTTCGGAGGGTCCTTAGGGGACGCAAATGAGCATAACTATAGCGTTGCAATTTAGATCTGATCGTTCTGCAACTAACTTCCTGCAGGAACGACATCGCCGGGAAAATGAGTTATTTCCCGCTATATTAGGATATAAGGATCATCTGTGATAAAAGGCGAGGTTATATGTTCATAAATAACGAAATTGCGCCGTACCTGTGAATACATGTAATTGCATATAAAATGTCATATGTAATTTCTCAAATATACATCCCGAGATACGTTTCCAGTATTACGAGGGTAGAAATATCGATTATACGGCATTCCTACGTGTTTGTCGCGTTTATCGATTTCCTGCGTAGCGACGATCAGGCGATGTGACGTCATCATCGCTCGAGACAAACAAGAGTGGGGGTAACCCTATGCGTGGGGACGTGCGACGTAGCGAGCGAGCGCTCGAGAGCAGTCGATCGGGAGAGCTAGGAGCGGTAACATAATTCGACAGATAGCCGTAATTTCATAGTCTCTCATAACAACCGACGAGGCCCGCCTACGGAGCGATATCCGCGAGTTCGCGAATTAAATGAATTACGCGATACTCAATTATTGTGCGCGATATAAGCGTAATAAGAGCAGTCGTCCGGGAGATCTCTAAGAGACAACTCAATACACGAAACTGTCAAGTATTCGCGAACGTTCTCGAACAAAGAGAATCTCACTAACAACCGGCGAGGCCCGCGTACGGAGCGATATCCGGATATATCACTTAGCGTCGACAAGTGCGTGCGACTTATAACGAATAGTGCGATTGCATACATCCGTATACGAAACAAAGGACAATCACACGGGAGAATATACGATATTCTCACAACGACCGGTGATACCCATGTTGCGGACGAACATTCGTGATTATTCGAGAATTGTCGAATTTTACACGCGACACGCGAACTGTGATAAACGATAACGTTGATACACCACGAGTGACTGTAAATCATCGTTGATCGAACTGTAATGACTATTTATTCAGAATTTATTGAATAAATATATTGTTATATAAAGTGATATCCTCAGTGTTTGAAATCATTCGACGATATCCTGTGACCCATCCTGAGTCACCTTCCATGCGGGAGATTCATGCGTAATCACCATTCCTGCGGAAATTAAGTGCGAGTAAATGCACATTGCTTACGCTATAAGCATACGGTATACGATACTTACCTGAGATTCTTCGACGATCCTGTGGGTGCTTCATCCGTGACGATCCATTGGTCCAGAGCATCGTTGGTAGTAAGCGGCTTCTACGAAGGAGGTCCATCCGTAAGGCAAGACGCAGAGCGGCCAGCAGCAGTCCGGAACACCTGAAACAGACAAAAGAGAGAATTAGTCGACAGATACGGTTAGTAGTATACTTACCTTTCTCGGTTTAGAGGATAAAATCGAGTGGCGACCGTGCTACGCGAACTTTGAGAATATTTCGGTAGTTAAACGAATGATTTGTGTCACGCGTGAACCTACGTGCCCGGTTACAACCTAACGTGCCCGGTTACAACCTGACCCTGCGACCGCACGCTTCCTTGGAGCAACTGCGGTTGAGAGGATCGCCGCGAGTTGTGCTGGAGCGTATGGCGATGCCCGGTACGCAGGCAACAGGTACTGGAGGTCAACCAGCGGTGTCAGTCGGGCGGCTGCCTGACATGCCACTGATACCGCCTTTCGTGGAGGCAACCCCCGGACGGCGCGAGGACGTGGACGTAGCGCCGCCGGCGCTGGAAGTTCCGGTTGTGGAGCCGGTGATCTGGGTGCCGGTCGAGAGCGGAGTGGTCGACCAACCCTCAGACGATTTCGAGAGCCCGGACAGCGAGGGTCTCTCGGATCTGGAGCAACCTCGTAACGCGTAGGAGAGCAATGTCGTGTGCGAGGCGAGTGTACGCGAGGCGCGAACAAAGCGCGAAAGTATTGATGATATTTTGTTTTCTTTGTTTTCGGCAAAATGGCCGCATAAACTTGATTTCTTTTCGTTCACATAATAATCTGTCGTTTCCCGTTATGGTAGTAATTAGATTTAAGTATACGCCCACCGGGCGCGAACAGCGGTCCGTGGAGTTAATATTAGGTTATATTTTCCATTATATTAGTGTTTTCCGCCCAATTCATGATTTTGGTTTATTCTCGGCTCACGCAAGCGATTGTTTACATTTATTTTGCCGCGCGAGAATCGGGCGACGAATTCGCGCGAACAGGCATGAGCCACACACAATCTCCAGTATAAACTCACGCGAGGTCAAAGACGGGGACCTAGTACCCGCTCTAGACAAATCGGCGTTAAGATACGACAACGCGTTCGCTAAGCAGCCACCTAGACGTTTTCTCCGAGAACAAATGATTGAAACGCGCTATGTTAGACCTGTTACATACGCCTAGTGGGTCAGCGGCAATGTCCGACCATGCGTTCGAGAACGAGAGCTGATATCGGAAATGCGATAGTGCAGGCGCGTTGCGAGGGACCTGGTACACGTCCCAATCGGGTCGGCGTCGAAGTCCGACAACGCGTTCGCTAAGTAGGTACGCGGGCATTTCCTTCGAGAACTAAGACTTGTAACGTGGTCATTGAGACCTGGTATACGCGTATAGCAGGTTGGCGACAATGTCCAGTGACGCGTTCTAAAACTGTAACAGATATCGGAAATTTGTTGATAAAGACGCGTTGCGGGGGACCTGGTACACATCCCAGTCGGGTCGGCGTCAAAGTACGATAACGCGTTAACTAAGTAGCTACCTAGGGGTCATCTCCGAGAACCGACTGCGGGGACGTCCTCCCGAGGACCTAGGACACGGACCTAGGGGGTCGGCGTCAAAGTTGGAGGTCTAGAAATAGACCTAGCCAGTTTCCGCCTGGAAGTCGGGTGCCAACTTGTCGAGGGGCATCCCAAAGAGGCTGCGCATAGGTCGGCGTCAACATCGGAGCACCAGAAACATCCACGGGCAACTTCTCCGAGAAAGTCGACTGCCAACCGACTAAAGAGCATCCCCGAGAGGGTGCGCACAGGTCGGCGTCAACCTCCGACCCCGACTTAAAAATTCGACAACCTGGTGCAGCGGTGCCGTCTGGGGAGGTCCCACACAGTGTACCGGCAGCGGAAATTTCCATGTCCGGGGCCCCACGTACAGGAGTTACGGGGCACACACTACGTCAACCATGCGAAAACAGCGTGTAGGCATGTGCGATAACATGCAAAAACGTGTGACGTCAGCGTGGCGTGATCGCGAGATTGTGAATAACAACCCATGAGTGGGGATAGCTTGAGTGGTAGGGAGCCACAGCGAGCAACGTTGCTCTTGGCAGTCTATCGGATACAGTCGTAGCGTGCGGACGTTCTACGCATACTGTATATAACAACCGGTAACTCCCGCGTGATTGCGCGTTAAATTTCTCGTTCTACAATAGCGAGCGGTGAATAGCCTTCCGTAAACGACACATTGCGTGCGTGAACTGAAACATTGTAACAATTACAAGTAATTAACGATTTATAATAAATAGTTCGTCTTTAGTGAAAGTCGTGTCTCAAGATTACTTTAACGTACTTACCTTCTACTCACCTTGTCCCACGGCGGTGCTACAACGTTGTCCATTGACTCCTTGGTGATGCGAGACTCCGGGGAAGTTCATCTTCGGCGACGATCCATCCTGGGCAGGAACCTGAAACAGAAGAAAATAAATTAGTATAGTTAATAATCGAGGCCAGCGGATATCCTATACGGAGAGCGCAGCGACGGTGATGGTCCACGGGGCATCCACCTACAACACAAAGCGAATATTTAATAAACGTTAATAATTAATATATGCGAGCGGTAACTTGGTATGCGGTGACGCGAGGATCCAGGGGACCCGGCATCAGTGAGCAGCTACCTGGTATGCGGTGAAGCGAGGATCCGGGGAAGCGGCAGCGACGGTGATGATCCATCGGGGATACACACCTGCAACAGAGGGGAGAAATTACCCTATCTTATATTAGAGATTATATCTCGAGCACACCTTCTCGGTAGTTATAGGTCAAACCGAGTGGCGACCGTGATTTTGGAAGTGATTACGCGACTCCCACACTCTCAAACGGCCGTGTCCGGTCACAGTAATAGAGGTGCGAGATACGCGAGCTGCGCAACTGCGGACCGACACACACGTGAACAAGAACCTGCGGGGCTGAGGATTCCCAGAGCGTCGTGCTGCGGCATCCCGGTGACACGAGGAGGTCGGCGAGAACAGCACCCACACTCACAAATATCTTCAAATATGGCGACCGTGACAGGACACGTATACCGTGTCTGCATTGCGTAGTGAACATTCTTCAAATGCAAGTGCGCGTGGAATACGGCACACACATAGCCAATAGAGAACCTATCGCGACCGTGAATCAAAGTCCGACACGTGTTATAACAACGTGCGTGAAAAGTGCGAAATCGTGCGGCGACACACAGCCGAAGCGGTATAACCATTCGTACGAAAAGCGTCCGAACGCGTAGTGCGCGACATAGGACACGCGTCCGATAGCTATCAGTGCGATAAAGCAACAAGTGCGGGAAGCACCCCGGGTGCATAAGTGCATCGTGACACAGGTCACAATCAATTGTAATCAGTGCGATTACTCAACAAGTGCGTACAGCACAGAGGATACGCGAGTGTACAGTGACAGACGTCACCACACGTAGCGGTTAGTGCGACACAGCGGTAAGTGCGGGTCGTACAACGGGTGCCGGAGTGCATCGCGAGCCAAGTGCGGACATCCGAGAGACCGAGACGACGTACCGAGACGTCAATACAACGTGCGACGACGAACGCGAGGTCGCAGCGCGCGCGCACGCGACCTTCACAAACGCGTTGAAACCTCGTACGGACGGGCGAGGGCGAACTCGAGTTTCCAACGGTGTAACCGTCAACGGCAAATATAGGTCCGAAGGCGAGAGCTAGAGGACGGACGACGTGCGTCAGATCAGGGCGCATGGCGACGGTAGGTCGAACACCGCCGAGAATCCACACGAGATCACAAGGATCAGTGCCGGACGAGCGGGACGATCGACAGGAGCGTACGGAGGATCCAGAGTTCCACGAGATAGATCTTCTAACCGGGAACGAGGAGACCGACCGAACAGAGGCCATCAATCTCAGCAGAGAGAGGACGATGGACAACATTACGGAGAACGAGCAGCGACTGCTGTTGCAAATACAACAATTAACGGCCGAGCTAGAAGAGATGCGGACGGTGCAAGCTAGGCGTAATAGCGTCGCACTACCAAATGCGGAGCGCGGTCCGGCGGGCCGGAGTGCCGCAGAACAAACGGGCGAGCGCGCGTATAGCGGCGTGAACGCGGAAGAAAATAAGCACATGGAGATGGTCCCATTGCAAGCTCGATTGCCGAGAGGAGGCTGGATTAAAAGTCCCTTTGACGAGCTGTCATACAAGGGCAAGTCGGATAAGCAAAATCCGATAAGATTCCTCGAGAAATTCGAGAATCTCGCGAGATACGAAGGCGTATCGGAAGAGGAGCAACTCTTCTATTTTGGAAAATGCATGAAGGGAGCGGCCAGCCAGTGGCACGAACTTCAATATGCAGAGGATATCTACGATATCAAAGAAAAATTCAAGCAGCACTTTTGGGGCTGCCAAGCGCAGATGCGCTTCAGACAACAAGTCTATTTCGGCAGATACAAGCCGGGAGAAGCGTCGATGACGGAGTATGCACTAGACATGGCGAGGCAAGCCAAAACGTTGATTCCGCCGATGACTGATGAGGAGGTCGTCCAGACGTTGAGGGAACACTTCGACAGTGACATCGCGCGCGAACTACGGCCCTCGATAGTGCGAAACGTGAACGAGATGATAAGCATGCTAGACACCCTCGAGAACGAGAGGGAAACTAGGAGAATGCGCACGGATGCGCGCAAAGCGGCTGACAAGCCGACAAGTCGTTTGGAATACGGCCCAGAACGATCCATCAACCGGAACCCATACGCGAGGACCGATGGACGCCAAGACAATTTTGCCAGACGCGACGCGACGAGGACCTCGCCGCAAACAAAGTCGACCAGCTGGCGAAAGGCGGACTCACTCGCGATGAAGCAGAGAGGAAGAGTGGACATCGTCGAGGAGCCAGACAGCGACGACAGCCAGGGGAAGGCGAAAATCACCCGTTATACCAGGGATAAGGACAATTATCCCAAGAAAGAGATAATCATGAAAGGAAACCAAAAGGAGAGAGAAGAGAAGCCACGTCGTGACGACCGCTGGAGAAAACTCGCGGCGATAACGGCGAAGGGAGATACGAGTATAGCGGAGGAGGATGACGGAGATGTGAGCGACATCTCCAACGCGAGCGATAAAGAGTGCTGCGTAATCACGAAAATGCCAGACGAGAAAACCCAGTCTGACGGGGAGCCCGTCGAAATCACGAATGACGGGGAGTCGAGCAGAAAATCGACAAATGAACCAGAGGTGACAAGTACGTGCGTAACCGACAACGAGAGACGGACGAAGAACAAAACTGTTGCTGGGAAACAACCGCGTGTGACACACGCAAACGCGCGAAAGCAGAGTGCAGTAACGTGCAAGGATATGCGTCGCGTAGCGCAAGCAATACGCATCATGGCTGACAGTTCGAGTGCGCGACAACCGGGAGAGCGGAACGCTAAGGTGATTCGCAAACGCGAGTGTAGCCGGGAACGCGACGTGTTGTATCCGAAATCCCGCGAACTAATAAGCGGCGACACGAGCCCGCCGAAGTTCGTGAGACGAGACACGTCGATCGACATAAGTGCGCGAGCCGAGACATCGCATCCGTGTAGCGTAAATCGTGAGCACCGCACACGCAAAGAGCGCGACGTGACAAGCTCGACGAGCCGTCACACGTTGGTGCGCGAAGTGACATGCGAAAGCGCGGACCGACCGGGATCCGTGAAACGCGATCCGCCAAGCGACACGAGCGCGCGTAATAAACAATCGCAAAGTGCCGGTGCGAATCGCGAGCAGGACCAACGTCACGAGTGCGATGAGACGGATCCGACGAACCGCCACACGTGGGTGTTTGGCGAGCGTGACACGTGCGCGAGTGAGCCCAACGGCGAAAAAACTGTTGACGATCGACGCGCGAAAAGTGGGGTGAAGGACCGCGGTGTGTTGGCGAGTCAGTCGACCATTGACCGCCCAAGGCATAACACCATGGACGGTGAGCGGAACGAGCGCGAAGGCGAACAGCCAACAGCTATGGATGAGGTGCTGGACGACGAGTTGCTGGCCCGGTTGGAGGTGGGTTTCCAACGAATCGCGAATCGGCGATTGTACCGCATCAACCGGCAGTACACGGAGCTCGCGGTGAGGATGCTCGAGCGATATGCGGACGCCCTCCCGCCAATGCCGACTGTCACCGAAGAACAAGTGGCACGATCGCGCGCCCGCATCAACACAATACTCGGGCAGATTGAAGCGGCGGAGGCAGAGCGCGACCACCAAGTCGAGGTCATGCGCGATATCCAAGTCCCGGACCCGGACAACGAGGGTGAGCCGCTGACAGTGACCATCCTGACGTCTGTCGGATGGCCGAGGGACGGTACCCGGCGACCATTCCGCATACGGATGGACGTCACTCCCGAGGGGACGGATGTGCGAGTCACGCTGGCACGGCGCGTCGCCACAGAGCCGGAGCAGCCGACCCCAACGGACGTTGGGGAAGAGCAGTCCCAGGGAGGCGCAGCAGCCGAGGAGCCGGTGGCAGACAACGTAGGCCAGGAAGCGTGTGACGTGGGAACGGCACCGGAGAAGGAACAGCCGGGGCATCCGAAGGACGCGGCGAGCGAGATGGTGACGGACACGGGTGATGATCAACCGCAGGAGGAGATTCAGCAGCCGGACCCGTCGGAGAGTGAGACCAACGCCGGACAGGAGCTTGGACACACGAGCCCGTTGGATTTGCGGGTATGCACCGAGACCCGAGAACAGCGCGTGACGGCACCCGGAATTTACGCAATCTCAGTAGAGCCGATTTCAGACGCGGAGACCATTATCCGGACTCCGAGCGTCTGTCGGACCCCGAGGTACGGGGGCAAAAATATCGAGAATTGTCGGGAGCTGATGACACCGCCCCCGGAGATAATGTCGAGCTCCACCGAGGAGGAGAGAATAGAAGACACGCCAGCCGAGGGCGTGACCAGCGCCGAGCAGCCGCGCACAGTACTCGAGGATACGAAGATGGAGTACGAGCTTACCGCAATGATCGAAAGAGGAGCCCCCGAGGGGATGGCGCAGTCGGTAGAGGAAGAGAAAGCTGCGACGCCAATCCAGGAAGAACGAACGATGAACGTTCCCGCGGCGAGCACACCAACGCTAGGGAGGAGCCAAGCGGCGATACCAGCCAGAGACGAGGAGGCGTCAACACTCCGCGATATGCCAGTGACCGTGAGTGAGCGCAAGGCAGCAAAGGTCGCGAACATTCGAAATCGGGACTTGCAGGAGTGCGAGAAGGTAGTGTCCCGCGAGGCCAGGCGCGACGAACAGCGCAAGCGGAGAAAGGAGGAGCGGCGACGATCCAAGGAGCGGCGCCGGCGAGCGGAGAAGCGTGCGAGGCGCAAAGCACGGCAGGAGGAGAATCCGCGGCCGGGAACATCTCCCGACCCCGGATTGACGGGGAGCATGCGACCGCACGCTTCCTTGGAGCAACTGCGGTTGAGAGGATCGCCGCGAGTTGTGCTGGAGCGTATGGCGATGCCCGGTACGCAGGCAACAGGTACTGGAGGTCAACCAGCGGTGTCAGTCGGGCGGCTGCCTGACATGCCACTGATACCGCCTTTCGTGGAGGCCACCCCCGGACGGCGCGAGGACGTGGACGTAGCGCCGCCGGCGCTGGAAGTTCCGGTTGTGGAGCCGGTGATCTGGGTGCCGGTCGAGAGCGGGAGTGATCGACCAACCCTCAGACGATTTCGAGAGCCCGGACAGCGAGGGTCTCTCGGATCTGGAGCAACCTCGTAACGCGTAGGAGAGCAATGTCGTGTGCGAGGCGAGTGTACGCGAGGCGCGAACAAAGCGCGAAAGTATTGATGATATTTTGTTTTCTTTGTTTTCGGCAAAATGGCCGCATAAACTTGATTTCTTTTCGTTCACATAATAATCTGTCGTTTCCCGTTATGGTAGTAATTAGATTTAAGTATACGCCCACCGGGCGCGGACAGCGGTCCGTGGAGTTAATATTAGGTTATATTTTCCATTATATTAGTGTTTTCCGCCCAATTCATGATTTTGGTTTATTCTCGGCTCACGCAAGCGATTGTTTACATTTATTTTGCCGCGCGAGAATCGGGCGACGAATTCGCGCGAACAGGCATGAGCCACACATAATCTCCAGTATAAACTCACGCGAGGTCAAAGACGGGGACCTAGTACCCGCTCTAGACAAATCGCCATTAAGATACGACAACGCGTTCGCTAAGCAGCCACCTAGACGTTTTCTCCGAGAACAAATGATTGAAACGCGCTATGTTAGACCTGTTACATATCCCCACGAGTGGGGATAGCTTGAGTGGTAGGGAGCCACAGCGAGCAACGTTGCTCTTGGCAGTCTATCGGATACAGTCGTAGCGTGCGGACGTTCTACGCATACTGTATATAACAACCGGTAACTCCCGCGTGATTGCGCGTTAAATTTCTCGTTCTACAATAGCGAGCGGTGAATAGCCACCTTCCGTAAACGACACATTGCGTGCGTGAACTGAAACATTGTAACAATTACAAGTAATTAACGATTTATAATAAATAGTTCGTCTCTAGTGAAAGTCGTGTCTCAAGATTACTTTAACGTACTTACCTTCTACTCACCTTGTCCCACGGCGGTGCTACAACGTTGTCCATTGACTCCTTGGTGATGCGAGACTCCGGGGAAGTTCATCTTCGGCGACGATCCATCCTGGGCAGGAACCTGAAACAGAAGAAAATAAATTAGTATCGTTAATAATCGAGGCCAGCGGATATCCGATACGGAGAGCGCAGCGACGGTGACGGTCCACGGGGCATCCACCTACAACACAAAGTGAATATTTAATAAACGTTAATAATTACTATATGCGAGCGGTAACTTGGTATGCGGTGACGCGAGGATCCAGGGGACCCGGCATCAGTGAGCAGCTACCTGGTATGCGGTGAAGCGAGGATCCGGGGAAGCGGCAGCGACGGTGATGATCCATCGGGGATACACACCTGCAACAGAGGGGAGAAATTACCCTAACTTATATTAGAGATTATATCTCGAGCACACCTTCTCGGTAGTTATAGGTCAAACCGAGTGGCGACCGTGATTTTGGAAGTGATTACGCGACTCCCACACTCTCAAACGGCCGTGTCCGGTCACAACCCGACCTAACCCGTCGGTAAAGTTACTGCTCGGGGGGGGGGGGTGTAAGTCCGTCCCCGGATTCGCGACGATTATAAATTATGCAACGATCTCGAAGGACCAGAGGGGGGTATGGTCCCCTCACGACGATTAAAGTGCACTATATGCACGTACGAAAGCGAACAAAGCGAAAGCAAATGCAAAAGCGTGCGACTCACCGTATCAGTGCCCCGGCGCCCTCCTAGTGGGTGTAAATCCGTCGACCTCGCTGTCCTCTCGGCAGCCCTCCGTGGTAGCGGGAGGAGCAGGCTGGCAGGCAAGGATGGAGGCAAGGCGTGCAGGCAGGCGAACAGCAAGCAAGGCAGGCAAGCAAGGCAGGCAAGCAAGGCAGGCAAGCAAGGCAGGCACGACACGTTTCTTTTGCACTTGTGATTTGCCGAAGACGACGTATGAATCACTTGACTCGGTCACGACCAATTTGCGAGTAAGTGTTATCTCGACTGCTTCCGAATGAAGAGTCGATGCGTGCGTGACCACTCCCGATTGAAGAGTGAGTCCCTCTGTCTTTTCCGGCTCGCGCTCCTGCGAAGTACGGCCGCGAGCATCATTTCCCTCGATAATTAGGGAGGCCGCCCGCGGGCGGGCAGCACGAGTCGGGTGAGTCGCGCGAATATTGATAAATCGATCGCGATGCGCCGACGTTTCGCGCGAGTCGTCAAGAACGCGAGCGGGATTACCAACGATAATATAAACTACAGCTATCTTATCTATTACGCAAAACTAACTAGTCTATTTACAACAACTTATCAACTAAATATTCGGTGAGCGCCGAACATACCGCCCACCAAAATACAACGAATTGTATTTTTAAATCTAATCCGTTGCCCCTGGCAAAGTGCCCATCGGCAAGGGGCACAATTTTACCAGGGGACGCAAGATCGAACCGTCCGCCACCGGCACCGTGGCGACACGCGGGACGCCATCACCACCCGGATGCAGCGCCTCGACCCTTCCGCGTCTCCAACGGAGAGGGGACGCGTTCTCATCCTTTATGAGGACTAACGAACCCACTTCGAGCGGGTTGGCCGAGGTCCACCATTTGGGACGCTGTTGCAGAGTATTAAGATACTCATGGTGCCAGCGTTTACAAAAGTCCTGGTGGACTCTTTGAACTAGTTGCCATCGACTCAAACGACTTATTGGCAGCGGAGTTACGTCGAAAGCGGGAACGGACACGAGCGGTTCCATCGTGAGGAAGTGGCCCGGAGATAGCACCTCGAGATCAGAAGTATCGGTGCTCATAGGGCAGAGGGGCCTGGAAGTCAAGACGGACTCTATCTGCGCGAGGACCGTAGTGAATTCCTCCACCGATAGTATTTGCTCCTCCACTACCCTCCGAAGGTGAGTCTGAAAGGACTTGACCCCTGACTCCCAGAGCCCCCCGAAGTGGGGCGCGGAGGGAGGATTGAACGACCATTTTATCTTCTCTCGCTCCGCCGCGAGGCACATGTGGTTCTCCAGCTCCCGCGCGGCTCCCACAAAATTAGTGCCACAGTCACTATATATTAGTGAGCAACGACCGCGTCGGGCCACAAAGCGTCGCAACACAGTGAGGAAGGAGTCCGTCGACAACGAAAAGGCTATTTCCAAGTGTATTGCCTTAACCGCGAAGCAAACGAAGAGGCATACATACACTTTGAAAAAGGAGACTCCCCGAGCTCGACGGGTAACCATCGTGAATGGCCCGGCGAAATCTACGCCGGTTATTGAAAACGGCTTGGCTTGGCTGACTCTTTCGACCGGTAGATTCGCCATGACGGGTTGGGCAGCACGCGGGTTAGCCCGGAAGCACTTATGGCAACCCGAGAGAACGCGTTTGATTGCGCGGTGTACTCCGAGGATCCAAAACCGTTGTGCGAGCAAATATTGCATCGTGCGTCTACCCGGGTGTAGATGAGCACGGTGCACCTGTTCTATCACGAGTTCTGTGAGCCTGTGCTTGCTGGGCAGGAGAGCAGGGTGCTTGGTCTCGAAAGGCAGTACCGAGTGCACAAGCCTACCGCCCACCCTGAGAATGCCCGCAGGATCGAGAAAAGGAGCGAGTTGTCGGATCGGTTTGGAGGTCTTTCTTCCGCTCCTAAGCCGCTCCATCTCCTCACGAAAGACCTCTAATTGTACAAGTTTTACTATAACTAATAACGCTGAATGCAATTCGAGTTGATCTACGGCCAAGGTCGCGGGTACCGGCTTGGCACTATAACTATTTGTAAATCTTAAACTATACGCAACTATTCTACTAATCTTATCTAATGACGAAAATCTATCTAGTAACAAAACTATGGAGTTAGGTGGCTCGAGCGCGACAAGAGATACGATCCTCTCTTCCTCGCCTGAAAGTGATCCCTCCGAAAATACAGGTTCGGTTCGGGGCTCGACGTCTAGTAGCCACTCGGGGCCTCTCCACCACAACAAACTAGCCACGAGCTCGCGGGGAAAGAGTTCCCGGGAACCATGGTCCGCCGGGTTGGACTCATTCGCGACGTGTCCCCAAGCCGAGACCGATACCTCCTCCTCTATTCGGGCAACGCGATTACGCACGAAATTCTTCCATCTGTGCGGGGAAGAACGGATCCAATATAGAGCAACCATGGAATCGGACCAGGCACACTCTGCGTCAAATTCTAGGTGTCCCAATAGGACCCGACGGACATATGCGATTAATTTAGCAAGGAGCAGCGCGGCACAGAGCTCCAAGCGGGGTAGGGAGATAGCGCGCAATGGAGCCACTTTAGATTTAGCGCAGAGGTTTATTTTGACTTCAGAAGAAGTGACAATAGCGCTCCCACTGGCAACGAACGTCTAACGGGGGCTCGTCGACCCACTCGAGTTTCAACGTCCACAAGCGTTGTATCAATCGCTTCGCGGTAAATGTTAAGGGAGCCAGGAATCCCAAGGGGTCAAATATGCGCGCTACCTCCGACAAGATCGTGCGCTTAGTGCATTTTCGAGTCAACGGATTAAGCTGAAAACCGAAGCTATCTGACTGCGAATGCCAACAAAGGCCCAGAACTTTGAGTGCTTGATCCTCGGTCGATTCAAAGGAAAGCATTTTTGGGCTACAAATTTCTGGGTCGACTCTCCAACGCGGCGGGATGACTACTCGCCCATTTTCGCAATTCGAAGCCGGCGCTCCGAAACAACTCAAGTACCTGATCGCGAAACGCGACGGCCAGTTCGACCGTACGGAAGCTGGCCACCACGTCGTCCACATATAGCACCTTGATCAATATTTCATAAACTAACGGATACTTATCGCGATTTTCGTAAGCTAAGCGAAGTAAGCAATAGATAGCTAAGAACGGAGACGAGGTGATGCCGAAAGTGACCGTTTTAAGCACGTAGTCGAGGATAGGATCCGATTCCGAAAAGCGCCAGACGATGCGCTGATAATTGCGATGCTTCCGGTTGATCCAGATTTGCCGGAACATTTGCCTCACGTCCGTGGTAATGGCTATGGGTTCTGCGCAAAAAAGGAGCAAGACCGCGACGATGTCAGGCTGCAATTTCGGGCCACTAAGCAACAAATCATTTAGCGAACGCCTGTTCGGGCATTTCGACGATGCATCGAAAACGACTCGAAGTTGTGTGGTGGTGCTATCAAGTTTATGGACGCCATGATGTGGCAAATAATAAACGCGACCGTCCGCGGGGAGGGGATCGCTCGCCAACTCCATATGGCCGCTATCGAGATAATCCTGCATGAATGCGTTATAACCATCGCGAAATTCTTTATTTGATTTAAATCGGCGCTCGAGTGCGCGGTCTATTGACCGCTATCGGTCGCGAGTCGACGAAGGAAGGAGAGTCCGAAGCAAAAGGATACGAGACAACAAAACGGCCCGAGTGGTCGCGATATGTAGTTCGATCAAATATCTCCCTACAACGTTTATCCTCCTCCTTAGACGGACTATGCTCCAAAACCTCCTCCAATTTCCAAAACTGCCCCACCGCGGCGTCAATCGACTCAAGCGTGGTAGCAAAGGAGTGCAACGATTGCACTTGCAACGACGGGGAAACGGCGCCCATCATAACCCAGCCAAATGCCGTATTGAAGGCGTCCGGTTCCCCATTCTTACCGATACGACGGCCATCACGCAACACAGACACGAAGGATTCCGCTCCTAACAGAATATCAATAGAGCCGGGCAAATAGTACTCCGGATTCGCGAGCGGCAGTCCTTTTAAATGAATCCACGATTTTGAGGCAATTCGATTGTTGGGTAACGGCGAGGTTATGCGAGGAAGCACCGTGGCCTCGATTGGGAAGCGAATGACATCGCGATTTCGCGCCCGAATCACAAAAGACGTAAGGCCCCTCGTGGTGGCGGCCTCCGTCTCGTTGACACCCAATACGGTCACGCGGTGCTTTGTCCGAGCGAATCTGCCTCTTTAAAGGCAGCTCTCGGTGACCGGAAACGCATTGCCATATATGTCGAAGGCCTCCACGCGAACCGTCGATAGCAAGACTACGCTATTTGATACGCTAGCCATTGAGACGATCGGTTTGTCGTCCGAGTTTCCCGAGGTCGCGGTGTCCTTTGCGGTAGGAGTGACCGCCGGGACGGTCGCAGGAGGCGGTGTACCGCCCCGCTCAAAATGCAAGAGCGTGTGATGCTTTGCATGGCAGGACCTACATGTCCATGAGGTAGAACAATTCCTCAGGTTATGTCCTGCGCAGAGACAATTTAAACACAATCCCTGTTCGCGAACGAAGCAGTGCCTTTCTCTGGCCGAAAGCTTCAAGAAGCCGGGACACTTCCCTAAATAATGCTGCTCCTTGCATTTTTGACACGCGGCATTTTGAGTTACGAGAGAAGTAGTCGACGCGGCTTTCTTCGATACGGATTGTGACGACTTTACTTTATTTTGTTTCGTTGACGAGTCGGATACAGACGCGAGAACCGTACAGTATCCCGTTAGATACTTCGTCAACTGCTCATATCGCGGCGACTCTACCGACATGTGGGCGGATTCGAATTTTTCCCGTAGCGTGGGAGTTATCTTTTCCAACAAGTGATTAAGCAACATAAAATCCCATGATTCTACAGGGTAGTCCATCATCTGCAAGGCTCGCGTTTTCGTTGAACACGTCCAATAACGCGCGGAGGGATTTGGCTGAATCCGAGGTCAATGGTTTGGCGTGTACGAGGGAACGCCAATACTGCGTAGCCAACTTCCGCTTATTCTGATATTGCGCAGTCAACGCAAGGCAGGCACGACGTTTCCTTTGCACTTGTGATTTGCCGAAGACGACGTATGAATCACTTGACTCGGTCACGACCAATTTGCGAGTAAGTGTTATCTCGACTGCTTCCGAATGAAGAGTCGATGCGTGCGTGACCACTTCCGATTGAAGAGCGAGTTCCTCGGTCTTCTCCGGCTCGCGCTCCTGCAAAGTACGGCCGCGAGCGAGTATCATTTCCCTCGATAATTAGGGAGGCCGCCCGAGGCGGGCAGCACGAGTCGGGTGAGTCGCGCGAATATTGATAAATTGATCGCGATCCGCCGACGTTTCGCGCGAGTCGTCAAGAACGCGAGCGAGATTACCGACGATAATATAAACTACAGCTATCTTGTCTATTACGCAAAACTAACTAGTATATTTACAACAACTTATCAACTAAATATTCGGTGAGCGCCGAACAGTTACCTTCTGTTCTTTTCTCATCTGCTTCGCCTATTTTACCAGACGGAAAGAGATCTTACCACGATTCACTCTTATTTCTTTGATTGAATTATCGGTAGCCACTCGGTTTTACCGCTGCCCACCGAGAAGGATAATATATCGACAGACCTTTCGTAGTTACTCTTCAAATTTCCCCTTTTCTGTTTCAGGTTTCCCTCTGGATGCCGGATGGATCACGATGCCCACTGGATCGCCGCCGTTTCTGGATCGTCGCCGTCGCTGGATCGCCGCCGTCGTTGGACAATAATTATAGGATCGCCGAGTCAACCAGTTTATTCAGGGAAGGATAACAGAGGGTAATTAATTTCACTTAAACAGACACTATGCTCTGCTTTTAATCATTGAATTTATTCCTTTCAGATCACACGAAATGGCTGTGCGCGATCGGGGCGGCCGTCAGGTCGTACGCGGCGGCGGTCGCCGGCGGGGCTGGCGGTGGGGCGAAAAGGAGGGACGGGTGCCACTCCCTCCTTCGAAGCGGGCCGCGGCCGCGGTTGCGGCGGCAAGCGGGCCGGGCACCGGTGGTGCGTCCCGGAGGAGGGCCGGAAGTGGAGGGGCTACGACGACCCCACGGCGGGGCGGGTCGGGGAAACGCAGGGTGCCGAGGACGGCAGCGGTCACCCTGACCTGCCCGGAGGGAAGCTACGGGGAGGTTATGCTCCTCGTGAGACGGAGCATAAAACTCCCCGAGCTGGGGATTGAGCCCCCCTTCAATGTTAGAAGGACGGCCACCAATGCCCTGAGTATCGAGGTGGCGGGGCCGGACTGCGGCGCCAAAGCGGACGCCCTGGCCGAAAAGATGGCGGTGTTGCTTGCCGGCAAGGAGGGCGTCCGCGTCGGCCGTCCGGCGATGTCCGCTGAGCTAAGGCTCAGCGGACTCGACGATTCGGTGCTGGAGGGGGAGTTAAAGGAGGCACTTGCCGCCAAGGGCGGGGTGGCCCCCTCCAGCATCGCGGTGGGGCCGCCGCGGCGGGCCCCCGACGGGCTTAACACCTTTTTCGTGAGGTGCCCGCTGGCGGCGGCGAAGGTGGTGGCGAGGGAGCGCCACATCGGCGTTGGCTGGGTGAGGGCGCGAGTCGAACTGCTCGACAAGCGCCCTCTCCAGTGTTACAGGTGCCTTGAAGTGGGCCACACTCGAGCCACCTGTAAAAACGAGGTGGACCGCACCGGCAGCTGCTACCGGTGCGGGGTAGTGGGCCACCAGACCCGCTCGTGCACGGCCGCGCCGAAATGCGCGGTCTGCGAGCGGGCTGGCCGCCCCTCCGACCACCGGATCGGGTGCAAGTCGTGCTCCGGTGGGAAGGGGGGAAGGAGAGGTGCAACCGCCGCCCCCAAAAAGGGGAAGGGCAAGAAGCCCAAAGCCCCCTCGGCTGGGGTGGCGGACGCAAAGGGCGCTCCCGCGCCGGAGGCGGTAGTCTCGGGGACCCGTCCCACGGGCCCCCGAGTAACAGGGGTGGAACCCGCGGATCCCAGCCTTAGGATCATAAGATCGCTAGAGGGGGAGATCGCGGGGGCCATGGGCGGAGCGGAGGCGGCGGCGGCCGAGCTGAGAGCGGAGGCCGCGGCCACGAATGCCGTGACGGACGCCGCTCTCGGGTGGCTCGCCGGGTTCGCGACGGGGGAGGGTTCCGAGGGTTGGGTGGACCCGCGGGACGAGCCTGAGCCCCTACTCGGACCCGGCTACATCGGAGGAGGAGCCGCTTCGGCGGCAACGGTGAGGGTGGTGCCGGAGGACCCGATGGACTATACGGAGGATCAATGTCCGTAAGGGTCCTCCAGGCGAACCTGAACCACGCCCGCGCTGCCCAGGATCTGTTCATCCATACGATGGCGGAGCGCGGGTGTGGTTTAGGTATAGTCGCAAAGCCGTACAGGGTCCCAGCAGCCCACCCCTGCTGGGCCAAAGACCGTAGCGGCTCCGCGGCTATTACATGGAGGGCGCTGCCGCATGCTCCCCCGTGCACTCGTGGTGAGGCCGGGATGGGTTTTGTGGCGGTGCAATGGGGGCCCATCTCCGTGGTTGGTGTCTACACCCCTCCGAGCTGGGACCTGGCCAGGTTCGGGCGGACGCTCTACGATATGGAGGGATGCGTCCGCCGGTGTCCCACTGGCCGGTTCATAGTGGCGGGAGACTTCAATGCGAAGTCCACGCTTTGGGGTTCCCCGCGCACTGACGCGAGGGGCAGCATCCTGGAGGGGTGGGCGGCGGGGCTCGGCCTGTGTCTCGTGAACACGGGCCGAGTGAGCACATGTGTGCGCCGGCAGGGAGCCTCGGTAATTGATCTCACCTGGGCGACCCCCCCTGCCGCGCGCGAGATACACGGCGGAGGGTGGCCACAGACTTGGAGTCTCTGTCGGACCATCGTTACATCGAAATGATACTCCTCCGGCAGTGCTGTCCCGCCGCCGCGCCGCGAAGAAAACGCGGCGAAGATGGGCCCTCAAGAAGTTGGACCGGGATCGCCTATTAGCGGCGACCTTGGTCCTAACTTGGGGGAGGGCGGAGGGGGACGCCCTCGCCGAGGGGACGGGGGAGGTCGATGTGGACGCGGAGGCGGATCGATTGGTGGAGGCCGCGTCGCGAGCGTGCGACGTGGCGATGCCCCGCGTCCGCATCCTTCCCCCCGGCGAGCCGCCTACTGATGGACGGGCGAGATCGCCGAGCTTCGGCGCTCGTCCGTCCGCGCGTGCCGGCGGTGGTTGAGGGCCCGCGCTGGGCGCGGTGCCCTCGACGAGAGGGAGACGGGGGAGGCCTGGCGTTCTGCCCGCCAGGAACTCTCCCGCGCCATCTTTGCGGCCAAGAGGAAAGCCTGGGAGGATCTCCTCGCCACGCTGTCGGAGGATCCGTGGGGGCGTCCGTACAAGCTTGTCCTGGACAAGCTCAAGCCATGGCGCCCCCGCTTACGGAATCACTGGCCCTTCAGTTTGTCGGCGGGGTGGTGGAAACACAATTCCCCGCCGACAGGGGAGGAGAGGTCCTCTTTCCGGAGATGAGAGCTCCGGAGTGGAGGGAGGACCTGGGGGTCAGTGAGGAGGAGGTGGCGAGGGCTATCCGCGGGGTCAAGAGGCGGAAGGCCCCTGGCCCCGACGGGATCCCTGGCAAGGTCTGGGTCTTGGCCGCGGGGGAGCTGGCCGGGTGGATGCGGAATTTTTTTACCGCATGCCTGCGTGCCGGCCGGTTCCCCAAAAGATGGAAGGAGGCCAGCCGGGTCCTCCTGTCAAAGGCGGAAAAGCCCGCGGACTCCCCGTCCGCGTACAGGCCCGTGTGCCTGCTGGACGAGGTGGGCAAGATCTTTGAAAGGATCATTGCCGAACGCCTCGTCCGGCACCTGTCCCGGGGGGAGGGAAGAGGTCTCTCCGACGACCAATTCGGCTTCCGTGCGGGAAGGTCAACCGTGGATGCGATCAGGCGCGTCCTCTCCCGCACGGAGGCCGAGATTGAGGAGGGGGGAATGGTGTTAGGGGTGTCGTTTGACGTCGTCAACGCCTTCAACACCCTCCCCTGGGAGGTAATAGGGAGGGCGCTGGTGAGATTTGGCGTCCCTCCCTACCTCATCAGGGTCGTCGGAGATCACTTCCGGGACAGGGGCCTGATCTACACGGACCGGGACGGGGTCCTGAGGATCAGGCTCGTTGAGCGCGGTGTTCCGCAGTGGTCGGTGTTCGGACCCCTGCTATGGATCATCGCCTACGACCTGGTCCTCGGGGCGGCCCTACCCAGAGGATGCTGGCTCACGGGATATGCAAACGACATATTCCTGGGGGTCAGCGGGGAGGGCTGGCAGGAGGCCATCAGGCTGGCCAACGTGGCGGCGGCGAGCGTGGTGCGCGCCATCCGGGCGCTGGGCCTGAAAGTGGCCCCCCACAAAACGCAGGCGACCATGTATTATGATCGCTTTGCGGAGGGGTCACCGCCAGGAGGGCTCAGCATCCGGGTGGAGGGGACGGAGGTTCCGATCACTCCCCACCTCCTATACCTGGGGGTTTGGATCGACCGGAGACGGAGCTTCGGCGAGCACGTTTTCCGCGTGGTCCCGAAAGCGAGGGCGGTGGCTAATAGCTTGGCCAGGCTGCTGCCAAACATTGGCGGGGCTAGCGGGAGCGTGCGTCGCCTCTACGTGGCTACGGTCCACTCGGTGCTGCTGTACGCAGCACCGGTGTGGGAGGAAAAGGTGGGCAGCAATGCCCGCCTTGGTGGGCAGCTGGCGGCGGTCCAGAGGCTTATAGCCCACAGAGCCGCCAGGGCCTACCGGACCGTGTCACACGTGGGGGCGACTACCCTCACCGGAATCCCCCCGATTCACCTGATCGCCAGGTCACATACACGCGTGTATACGCGGACCAAGGCGATCAGGGACGGGGGGGTGTCATCACGACGAGGGTTAAGAGGGCGCTGAAGCTCCAGGCCAAAGCGACCCTCCTGCCGGATTGGGAGGAGTTTCTCACGAACCCCCAACTGTGGGGCAGGAGGGTCAGGGAGGCCATCCGGCCGGTCCTAGGGGAGTGGGTGGAGCGTAAGGGGAAAGGCCTTACGTTCCACACGGCACAGGTGATCACCGGGCATGGGTGCTTCGGTGATTACCTGTGCCGAATCAGGAAGGAGCGCACCACGCGCTGCCATCACTGCCCGGAAAGGGCAGACACGGCGCAGCATACGCTGGAGTTTTGCCCAACGTGGGAGGAGCAGCGCCGTGTCCTCCGGGCAAGTGTAGGAGACGACCTCGCCCTCCCGACCATCATCGCCGCGGCGGTGACCGGGGAGAGGAGAGCGAGGTCAAATGGAGGGCGTTCGTCTCCTTCTGCGGCGCAGTCATGTCGCAGAAGGAGGCAGCCGAACGCGTCAGGAGGGGCGAAACACCACCCCCCTCTAGTGACAGCAATTGGAGCGACGGGGTGGGTCCGGGCCGCAGACCGCCGCCGCCACCACGGCGGCGGCGATATTTTTTACGACGGCGCAGGCCCAGGAACGGCCCCCTTGTCGCGATTCCGGTTTCGGGTGGGGGGGGGGGGGGGGGGAGCACATGACAGTGCCGGGGGGGAGAAGGGCACAGTTAGTGCGCACAGGAGGGAGCATCTTCTCCCCCCTTCGCCCCCCCTCGGAACGGGAGAAGGCTGTTACCGTCGGCGACGCCGGCCAACGGCCGTATGTACGTGTCCCACCTCCAGAAACTAAAGGGAGGACCGCGGGGGTGGAGCGGGCGTGCGGGCGGGGTTTACCGCACGCCCGCAGCATAACCCACCCCTGCTAGAGGGGCGGCGGTCTGTGTGGATGTCCCCCCATTCCGCCGCGGTGGTCGCAGGAGGCGGCTCCAAAGAGCCGGGGGAGACGCCGGCGGCGTCTCCCGGGTTGGCGCCCAAGTCTGGGCCTGGCGCTGGGGGGCCCCGGAAGAATCAGTGCGTTTCCCGGGGCTCCCCATGACAACGAGCGCCGTGAGGGACATCCGCAGGAGTTTTAGTGGGCAGGGTATGCATGCAGTATCGTGAGCGATGTGCATGCTATACAATCCCACACTCCCCCCGCCTATGCCTCTCCCCGGAGGCCGGGGGGGTCTTCCCCAAAAGGGGCTACTGGGTAAACCTGGGACTCGAGCCCCAGGGATCCCAGTAGTTGAAGATTTCTCCTGCGTCAAAAAAAAAAAAAAAAAAAAAAAGCTGTGCGCGATCGCGCTTACAAAATGGCCGCTTGTTACCACGTAGGCCGGCCGGATATGCGCGTCGGCTATTCGTCGAACGTGAATACTAATGTTCGTCGAAACGCAATTAGTAAATTGTTCGTCGCGATGCGTTAACGTAGTTGGTCCGTATGCGCGCATCGATCGCTGGTCACCGGTCGGTTTTCGTCGGAACCTTACACGTTCCGCCGATCGATGAGCCGTTGCGTGTTTTCCTCGACCGCCGCTCGATTTGTTATTATTCGCGCGTTCGAACAATGACTTTTTATACGATATTAATTATTATTTTATATCGCTTGCGTTATTAATTAACGACTTTTGACTTTGCGGTTTTACGCGCCGCTCGCGGGTTAACCCCGGTTTTATGCGAGAGTCTATAACACGTCCGCACGCTATGACTGCTCCCGAGCGATAGACCCTTCCGCGCTATTAATTAATTTTAATTAGTATTGCAACTCGCATTTTACTTTATTAACTTAACTTGCGGGATTACGCGCCGCTCGCGGGTTATCCTCGGTTTTAGAAGAGTTCTTGCGACACGTCCGCACATCACGAGAGCTCCCGGGAAAAGACCTCGACTCTCCTTTCCTAACTACGCATATCGCACGCCGCGCCTGCGCAGTACGCTCGCTCAATCACCCCCGGTACCTGTGGGCCTATTGTGCGCCGCTGCGTACTCACGCGAAAACAAGTTTTTCCTCCGCATTCCTGAGGCCCGATTCTGACAAACATGTTTACGTGGAAGTTTCCATCGTATTTTATTCCTCTTCTCAATATGATATTTCTTCGTCAGAACAACTTGCTCTCGCGCGAACTTACAATAATTAATTATGATCACAAATTCGCATTGTTCGCGCCCACAACGACGCGGCCCTCAATCTCGGAAACCCCCGGCGCTAGAACGTCGTGGCCCCGCAGGAACGCTCGCCGTATGGCCCGGAGACGATTTCGCCGATCGCGGGCGTTTTCCATCACACGGCCCGCCATTCCCCGGGCCGTCTGATTTTTTGGCGATACCGACCTGATGGACGGTCTTATCGGGGCCCTATTGGCCCGTTCTGCATGCTCCTTCGCGGATGACGCGTGGCCCGGAAGATCGCCGGACGCGGTTGTGACGTCATCGGAGACGCCATGGTCGTCATCGGGGGGTTGTGGACAACCCCTCCGTACCGCAATTTCCCACGGGAATCGCGTGGCCTTGGAGTTAGCAGGCCTGTATGTCTAGCTCGCCGCGGACCCCGGAATCGTACTTCCGGTGTCTTCCCGAGCATTTTGCACGCTTTGTCAATCGCTAGGGACTTATGGCCCCTGATTTCTCGGGCCGTGTGCACGATTCGCATGATGGTTATTTGTGTGTGATTTTGAGGTCCTCCCGCAACCCCTCCTACGCGATCTTTTGAGAGGAGGCTGAAGGCCTTGAATTTCGCGGGCCGGGCTTTTGATTCGCCCGGTAGACGCGCGATCGTGATTTTTGGGGTCTTCCTGTACCCCTCTCACAAGTTAGATTATGCAATATGTAATAGGCTGATGGCCTTCCTCCCCGAGGGGTGCTGGCTCTCAGGATACGCCGACGATATATTCCTGGGAGTCGGCGGGGAGGATTGGCGGGAGCTGTTTGGGCTGGCCAACGTGGCGGCTGAGTGCGTGGTGCCTCCATACGTAGGCTGGGCCTGGAGGTGGCCCCGCAGAAGACGCAAGCGACAGTGTTTTATGACCCCCGCAGGCGGGGGTGTCGCAGGCGGGTCCCGCCTCCGGAGGGGCTCAGTTTCTACGTGGAGGGCGTAAAGATCCCGACCACTCCTCACCTCAAGCATCTGGGGGTGTGGCTGGACAGGGGAAGGAGCTTCGACGAGCACGTCGCCCGCGTCGTCCCTATGGCAAAGAGGGTCGCCTACTGCCTGGCGAGGATCCTGCCCAACATCGGGGGGGCGAGCGGGCGCGTGCGTCGCCTCTATGTGGCGACGGTCCACTCGGTGCTCCTCTACGGGGCACCGATCTGGTGGAGGAAGGTGGGCGGAAACGCCCGCCTCAACGGGTGGATGGAGGCGGCACAGCGAATCATCGCAATCGCTGCCTCCAGGGCCTATCGGACCGTCTCCCACATGGGGGCGATTATCATCGCGGGGGTCCCCCCGGTCAGGCTGCTGGCCAGGTCGTACGCAGTTAGGTACGAGGAGGCCAGCAGGTTGAAGGCCGAGGTGGGGGTGATCCCCCCGAGAGTAAGGAGGGCGCTGAAGCTCCGAGCCCAAGGGGCCCTCCTCCGCGAGTGGAAAGGGGACCTTGCGGACCCCCGACACTTGTGGGGGAGGAGGGTTATAGAGGCTGTCCAGCCGGTACTTGAGGAGTGGGTGGAGGGCGGCAAGAGGAGGTATGTCGCCTTCCACGCGGTGCAGGTAATGACGGGCCACGGTTGTTTCGGCTCATACCTGCACCGCATCGGGAAGGAGCGCACCACGCGCTGCTGGCACTGCCCGGAGGTGGCGGACACGGCGCAGCACACGCTGGAGCACTGCCCAGCGTGGGCAGAGGAGCGCCGTGACCTCCGGGCGTGCATAGGAGGGGACCTCTCCCTCCCGGCCGTCGTTGCCGCGTCGGTTCGGGGGGGCGACGAGGGGCCGAACAATTGGAGGGCGTTCGTCTCCTTCTGCGACAAAGTTATGGCGCAGAAGGAGGCGGCCGAAAGGATCAGGAGGAGGGAAGTGGACCCCCCTCCTGACAGTGAGGACGGCGACGACGAGTGGCTGCCGCCGCCGCGACAGCGGCGGCGGCGCGATCTGCGTCGCCGCCCTACACGAGCGGATGCCCCCCGTGCCGCGGCCCGGAATAGGGCGGGGAGCGCGGCGGGCTCAAGGAGGTCGTCGCCGCCGCTAACGCGGCGGCGCGCGTTGCGCCGTCGCCCGGGCGGCGGCGGCGGTAGCAGCAGCAGTAGCGAAGACGGGCCGCGGTTGCCGCCTAAGAGGCGCTGCGGCCCTCGTGTCCTGTCCTTCTTACAAGGGGAGGGCGCGACGACCGGGAAACGGATTTGAATGAAACTTATTCCTGTAGTAACCCTTGACTAACAGTGAAACATAGTAAAGCGCTAGCGCGCAACTCTCAACCGTTTTCGAGAAAAAAATTTTTGAAAATTTTGCGACGCGTCTACCGGTTCGCTAGCGGTGAGATTCGACGAAGTGGCGTAGCCGCGCAGCTAAGGCGCGCGGCTGCTACGCCGCCGGCCCAGGTTCGATTCCCGTTGCTTTTGCATATTTTTTTTTTTTTTTATTTTTTTTATTTGCATTAATAATAAAAACGTTGAATTAAAACAAAATAAATAAATTGAATAATTTTAACAAAAAATAAACGAAAATGTTTACCAAAAAAATTTTAATACACAGTCATTAATAGTAATTATTTTTCGCTGCTTCAAACGTATATTTATAAACAAAGGACAATGATTAATTTTAACAAAAGTTGGAGCACTTTTGAAACGAGATGAGAATTTTTTGTCAGTCTTATTTCGAATAAAGAACGTATCTTTTTTTTTCAAATGTCAACAAAATCTGCTTTCCAATAACGCTTGGAAAGCAAAACTGTAGCGTCTGTAAAAAAATTTCTTTTATAAAATGTGCCTGGTGTATGATATATCTTTGTTTTAAATGTTTTTACGATAATTATCATGCAGGACATTGTGAACGATATCCGCAGGGCATCGAAAGTGAGAATGAATAATTGTAAGTCATTAAAAGCCTTGTACAACAAAAAAATGTATTTTTATATAATGTCAGTATATATATATGTATATTTCTTTATATTCTTGTTCATTGATTAAACAGTATAAAAAATAGTTCATTATGTTTTATTATTTCAAAAGTGCTCCAACTTTTGTTAAAATTAATCATTGTCCTTTGTTTATAAATATACGTTTGAAGCAGCGAAAAATAATTACTATTAATGACTGTGTATTAAAATTTTTTTGGTAAGCATTTTCGTTTATTTTTTGTTAAAATTATTCAATTTATTTATTTTGTTTTAATTCAACGTTTTTATTATTAGTGCAAATAAAAAAAATGAAAAAAAAAAAAGATCTGCAAAAGCAACGGGAATTGAACCCGGGCTGGCGGCGTAGCAGCCGCGCGCCTTAGCTGCGCGGCTACGCCACTTCGTCGAATCTCACCGCTAGCGAACCGGTAGACTTGCGTCGCAAGATTTTCAAAAATTTTTTTCTCGAAAACGGTCGAGAGTTGCGCGCTAGCGCTTTACTATGTTTCACTGTTAGTCAAGGGTTACTACAGGAATAAGTTTCATTCAAATCCGTTTCCCGGTCGTCGCGCCCTCCCCTTGTTAGACGAGGAGGAAAGATGACGTTTACGGGGTTTCGGCCACGGGTGCCCCACCCGGTCCGTCGGGGGGGGGGGTCTGGCTCTGGGACCTTTTGGGTCTCGGACCCGGGCCCCCCCGATTCGCGGGAGGGAGAGAATGGTGGCTTTATGCCGAGCCCTGTCTCCCTCCCGCGGGCAGGCGTCAGGTGTGAATGACGCAGAGCAGGTGGCGCCGGAGGGCGGGTTCCCGGAACCTCTATGGAGGAGGGGATCCTCCCTCTCGGCGCCGGTCGGTCGCGATTGAGCAGGTCGGTGGAGGAGGCGGGCCGGGGGGGGCTTGGGCCGATTCACCCACGGGGTTTCGGCTACGGGTGCCCCACCCGGTCCGTCGGGGGGGGGGTCTGGCTCTGGGACCTTGGGTCTCGGACCCGGCCCCCCCCCCGAGCCGCGGGAGGGAGGGAATGGTGGCCTTATGCCGAGCCCTGTCTCCCTCCCGCGGGTGGGCGGCGGGTGCCGGGTCTTTGTTGTTGGGGCGGGACTCCGACAGGTTTCTCGTCCCGGGGGCTTGGCGCCCGCCTGCCTCAAGGAGGAGGGCGTGGGAGGGGGGGAGGGGGCGCTTCACGCGGGCGCCGACCCCTCCCCCCTCTCGTCCGGGGGGGCGGGCGAGCGGTCGGGGTACACCGCTCGCTCGCCGGCCAAATAGGGCAACCCCCGGAGAGGAGGACGACGGACGGGGGTGGTGACACCCGTCCGTCTGTCTTTAGACTAGGAATAGGCTTGCCTATAGTAAGGCGAAGTGCGGGGGGGCCCACGGATGTGATCATTGCGTTTCCCGGGGCCCTCCCAGCAAAGCACAGTTAGGGTCACCCATTGGTGTTTTAGCCGGTAAGAATCCGGCACTCCCCCGTCCTACCCCGAGGGCGGGGGGTCTTCCCCCTCATAACATTGGAGGGGGTCGCTGGGTCATATACCGGGCTTGCCCGGGAACCCAGTGGTCAAAGATTTCACCCATGTAAAAAAAAAAAAAAAAAAAAAAAGGCTGATGGCCTTGAATTTCGCGAGCCGTGCATAAGATTCGCTCGCCATCTTGTCGGACGCATTTCGGCTCTAGTCCTCTGGACATCCTTCCTTGGTCTTGTAGTACGCGTATGCGCATGCCACGCTCTACCTGAAATACGCGCGCAAAGGAGCTGTCGCAAAGAAGTCGGCGAAACAGAGGATATGTTTGAGCATATTTTATTTTGATTTACATAGCTTGCATTGTCCCCGCAGTCGAGACGAGGAAAGATTTACCTCGTCCCGCAAAACAAAGGCAAAGAAAGGAGATCGCCGGCCGCGCCCGCACGCTTTATGCGAAACACGACTCTAAATTATTTTTCTGTTCGCACGTGCCGCACGCACGTATCCCAACTTAGAGTTATTTTAGAATAATAGCACGCCAAATGAAAAATGAAATTAGGTTCCGTAGACACGTTACGCGCGACAACCAAACATATTATAATCTATTACAAATCACTAATAACTACTTGCGAAATTATACTTAACGCAAAACAGGTAAGGAGGAGAGAGAAAAAAAACCAAATAAATATATATATGTGCGGAATCTATCGTCCGCTTCACTGGCGCTGCACTTTTTGGGGCATGGGTCGACAATGTGCGCACTTATCGCGCAAGGTTATTTTTGGAGGACAGGGGCGCGTGTGGCGTGGCCTGGTTGTCCTCCGGGTTGTTCGCGGTACCATCCATGGCGTACCATTGGATCGCTCGGTCGGCCAGCCTCGTGATCCTGATCTGCGGTTCTTTGCGGGCCTCCTTGGTGGCCAGCACGTCCTTCCTCTCGAGCTTGAACTGCTGCCCGATCAGGACCTCGTCCCGGATGATCCGCGGTCGTCCCCTCGTTGTCTCCGCGTGGTTGGTTCCCGGTCGTGTCAGTCCCTCCGGCGTCGCACCAGCCGTCGGCTGCAACCTTGCAACCGTCTGTTGCAGAGACGCCAATGCCATCATCGGGGACCGAGACGGGGGGACCAGAGCAGCCTGCCAAGCCAAGCATCAGGCGGGTGCAGACCCTGGCCGAGCCGGTAGTCATGGTCCCGAAGCTGAAGAACGCATCAGCGGCCCATGGTGGGACGTCCAGCGTCAAGGACAGCGTCAACGAGCAGCCGAGGGAGCAGCCATCGCGGGAGCCCTGACTGCCTCATGCCCTCCTGTCGCGCGCACGAGAGCTACCCCTTTCCCAGCGGAATAGGTTTATTTTGCAGACTCTCGTGCATACACATACACATACACATACACACACACATATACACATTAGAGTTTAGTCGATAGATACTTATATCTCTTATAGGCGCTAGAGATATTCGTTCGTAAGATTAATTTCGGTTAGCGTAAGCGCCAGATATAGTTACAATATTAGTAAAGAAAGTACAGCATTGTATACAGCGAGTCATAATCATGCGATGATTAATAAATGTAAAAGATCGAGAAAATGAATTCCGTGTTCACAAACAAAGCCAGCGGCCTTGGACATATACAAGGTGTCACTTAATTCGCGCCCACTATTTACACAGTGATATTTCTCATGAAAAACTGAGTCGAAAAGTCCTGAATCATTTTTTGCGAATTATGCTTAGAAAAGTAGTTATTATTAATTAAAGATTAGCCAGTCAGCATCGCTTTTTAAACGGACGCACGTTCGTGACCCGCGCATCTACTAGTATGCGTGAGCGAGCCGCCGCGCCGCCGCTCGCTCCGCCGCGCGCTCGGCCGCGCCGCAGCGGCCAGCGATGTTCCGTCGCCACGATCGTCCGTGTAAAGTTCAGCTACGAAATAATTAATAATTACTCTTTGCAATAAGCATGACATTTCCTACGCTAAAAGAATCTTTTCAGATTACAATTCGTTAGTTCAATTCAGATCTCGTCAAGATTTAACCGCGGCTGTAAGAAAACTGTAATCTTTTATGTATAAGTACACACAAATCATTTTACAAGTTGTTCTTCCTGTTGATAATATTGATCAATGTAATTAAGCTGTTCGACACAAGATAAGCAGAAATCATTAATGTCTCATGCAATCCGTCTTATGAGACGCACGTTCTATGAAATTTGCTTAGATTGTTTTGACATCTAGTCAACATTTCTGTTTATTTGACGAATATAAAATAACAGGTGATATTGCTTTGTTTCTTCTAAAAAATTTAAAAATAGAAAGTTTAGTCAATATGAGACCTAAATTTTAGAGAGTTGATACCTATGTCTTCAGTCCCATATCTTGAGTTCATTTACTGTCTTGCAAGTAAACCTCAGGAAATGTCACACGTCAATTTGTCTCTAATTTTGTAGAGTTGTTTGTCATATCAGAGTATGAAGAAATCTGTCATTACTTTTAGCTTAAATTGATTTATCTTGTATTTTTTCCGTTTTACGCAAATAAGGGGAAAAGGATAAAATCAAAATCTAACGAAAATTTCTTAAAGCAGAGTCCTTTAAAATAAGAAAAATTATTAAATACGACAATTTTTTCGCGGAGATATGCTTATTTGAAATCACGCAAAATTTTGATATGAATTGTGTTGCAATATTTTTTTTTACATCAATGTAGATCCAGCAAGTTCATGATTTATTTTATTTGGAAAGAGGGTTTTAACTCCAACCCCCCCAGAATCCGCCAGTGCAGTTTGAATATCAATAATAATTAGATAATTATTTTTAATACTCTTAAAATACCACTACAAATAATTATCAGCAACATTGCACAGATTCACAGAAATCACTCCTTCAATATCATATCAATCAGACGACTCTAAATAAAAACATTAGTACTAAGCAGTAATTAAACTCAAGATTTAAGACTAAAGACATATCAACTCTCTTAGAGGGGAACCAGTCTAACAGTTAATAAAAAAGGCTATTTTTAAAGATTTTTTTATGGTAAATTATTGTTTTTTTCCAATATCACTTTATTAACATCACAAAGTACATAATTTAAACTACTTTTGTGAAATTTTCATTAAAAAAATTAATATTTATAGCTGCGATAGCCTAAGTCGCTTGAAAAAAATACGGGCGCATGCGTAGCAAACCAACGAAAGTTTTGAAATAAAAAACCAAGTATTTTCTTAAAATATGAGATAATTGCTACAGTTGTACGTACGGAATTTTTCATTGAGTAATTTGTTCTTGTAACGTTAAGAAACAAGTCAATTTTTCACCAATTTTTAAACCGTTTTTTTTTTAAAGGTTGCCATTTTGTAACAAATTATTTTTTTTTAAATCCGTGTGTACAACTGAAGCTATTGTCTCATATTTTAAGAATACACTTGTTTTTTTATTTCAGAACTTCTGTTGGTCCGCTATGCATGCGCCCGCCCGTTCAACATAATAATTTTTTTAGCCGCTAACACTATTTTAGCTATTGTAGCTATAAATATAAAAATTTTTTAACAAAAATTTTACAAGAAGTGGTTCAAATTATGTACATTGTGATGTTAATAAAGTGATTTGAAAAAAAAGCAATTATTTCTCAGAAAAAAATCATTAAAAATAGCTTTTTTCTTTAGTTGTTACACTGGTTTTCCTCCTTACATTTAGGTCTTCTATTGGCTAACTTTTTAATTTTACTTGTAAGTAGTAAATGAACTCAAAATATGAGACTAAAGACATATCAACTCTTTTCGATTTTATATTGACTAAACTTTTTATTTTTAGATTTCCAGAAAAAACGAAGCAATATCACCTGTTATTTCATATTCGTCAAATAAACGGAAATATTGACTAGATGTCAAAACAATGTAAGCAAATTTCATAGAACGTGCGTATCATAAGACGGATTGCATGAGACATCAATGATTTCTGCTTATCTTGTGTCGAACAGCTTAATTACATTGGAATGATCAATATTATCAACAGAAAGAACAACTTGTAAAGTGATTTGTGTGTGTGTGTATTTTTACATAAAAGATTACAGTTTTCTTACAGCCGCGGTTAAATCTTGACGAGATCTAAATTGAACTATTGAATTGCAATCTGAAAAAATGTTTTTAGCGTAGGAAATATCATGCTTATTGCAAAGAGTAATTATTATTTATTTCGTAGCTGAACTTTACACGGACGATCGTGGCGACGGAACATCGTTGGCCGCTGCGGCGCGGCCGAGCGCGCGGCGGAGCGAGCGGCGGCGCGGCGGCTCGCTCACGCATACTAGTAGATGCACGGCTCACGAACGTGCGTCCGTTTAAAAAGCGATGCTGACTGGATAATCTTTAATTAATAATAACTACTTTTCTAAGCATAATTCGAAAAAAATGATTCAGGACTTTTCGACTCAGTTTTTCATGAGAAATATCACTTTTTAAACAGTGGGCGCGAATTAAATGACACCCTGTATACGTAAACGACCGACGCGGTAGCAGCGATGCCAACGAGAATGCGTATCGTGATGCGAACACATGTGCGTAGATCATCCGGGATATGCCGAATGGGCATATCGAGTTTAGACGAAGGTAATAAAGTTTCGTTTGATAAGATAACCCAAGAACCAGCGTCCAATTAATGTCCCAGCGTACGGAAGCGATCAGCGCGAGAGCGGGGTATACGGGGAAGATATGGTACGGGCATCTTCGCGAGCGCGCATACGGGAGGTTAAAACGCGATAGCGGGGGTGTCAACGAAACGAGATGGGACTGCCTGTGACGTCAGTTTCGATTTGGAGCACGGGCGTCGCGTTTGCATGGGGCACGCGTATTGATTGAACATTGTCGCATGAAACGTACTCGGGGGAGCGCGAAAAACGCGGAAATAGCATCCGAGCCGTGACCGGAAGCTGTCCCCGGAACTTGGCCGGGCAAACGATATTTCTGCGTACGGTTGGTGTCGACATAGTCGGGCGAGGCCCCGAAATACGAGTGTCAAGTTCGCGTAGTGATGCGTACATGGCTCCGCTAGATCCGCGAGCCAGCAATGGGCGCGACCGATAGCATGATGAACGTTCTTAGGGACACCCCGAGAACACGCTCGACAGGATAGCGATGTGCTACAACGTCGGCTCACCGATATCAGTGACCCAACGCCCGGGGTCATCGAGACCGGTGCAACACCGAAAGGGGTTCACACCAGACGTGTAACACCGGACTGAATTAATGAGGTCCGACTGTTCCGAGATATCGGTGGACAGACGGCGCTCTGGGCGCGCGTCACACGGGAGAGGCGTAGGACGTCTCGAGAGACCCATCTGTGCATACCGAGTCAGAGTATGAGTATCCAAAGACGTGATCGGCGGGACACCGTGACCATTTCGCGGCAGGACGAGCGGATTGTAACGCCCTGCGGCGATAGGATACGGGCGAGCGTGATCGACATAGTTGGCGATACTTGCGATTGATTGTAATAAGCGACAACCGATATTTTGTAATACCGGATAGATGATCGGTGAAAGTTTCTCGGGACAAGGAATGCGCCGTACCCTAGAAGTTTCCACCGACATACAATATTTTCCGAGAAAGCTCTGGAATGCAGGGACCCCTGGTGGGGATATACCCGACAAACATGTTTGTGCGAAACGATCATCGGAATGCGAAATCCGGTAGTGGGGTGGCCACTACGCAGACGCAATATGCGCATCGAGACTGATCACGGACGGACATCTTGGTCTTTCGCTCGGGAGCACTCATGGCGTGCGGACGTGCCACGATGCTGTTTTATAAAACCGAGGATAACCCGCGAGCGGCGCGTAATCCTGCAAATAAGGAATTCGTTAGTGATAACACGAGTAAAATTAACGATATTAAATTAATATCGAACGGGTCTTTTCCTTCCGGGAGAGCAGCGGCGAGCAAACGTGCCACCGAGGCGCTCAAGTAAAACCGGTGATAGCCCGCGAGCGACGTGCAATGTCGCATACGGTTGAACAACCGCGAATAATCACGCGAATCAAATATTCTCAGTCGTGAGCGATTACGACACCGAGCGGCGTTCGATGTTAAAACGCAAAGATTTCTCGACTGGCAGAGCTAATACAGTTCCGGGAAAACCGATCGATAATCAGCGATTGATACGCGCGCTAAGACAATTCGAATCAGCGAATCGCGACGAGATGAAGATAAGTAGTGCGTGAGCGAACAATTGTATTCGCATACGTGCGATAGTCGGCGCGTATAATCGGCGAGCCAACATGGCGTCGGCGGCCATTTTGTAAGTGCTATCGCACACGGACATCTTATGTGATCTGAAACAGAATAAATTCAGTGTTAAAAGCAGAGCATAGTGTCTGTGAACAAAAGTTATTTTCCTGTGTTACCCTTCCCTGAAATCACATCGGTTGACGCGGTGACAATTAAATCCCTGTCCAACGACGTTCCGACAATCCAGCGAGGGCAGCGATCCAGCGACGACGGCGATCCAGGGGCAGCGGGGTCCATCCGGCATCCTGAGGGAACATGTAACAGAAAAGCAGGAATTAAAATTGACGTCGAAAGGTCTGTCAATATACTATTTTTCTCGGTAGGTTTTGGTAAAACCGAATGACGACCGTAATTTAGTAAAGTAACGAGTGAGCCGCGGTAAGGTTGCAGCCGATGGCTGCGCCCTCGGCAGCGCCGACTCCGATCGACTCCAACACCACCAGGAGGCCGACAAACAGCGCAGACGGCATCAGGGAAACGGTGATGGCGACATCCGGGAAGAAGAGGACGCCGCCCTATGCCCTCCAAAAACCCCGAGCGCCGAGTGATATGTCACCCATTGTCCCAGCGTACATATTGTAATATAGGTTAAGGCATATTTACAATCGGACATTTTAGGTTAAAATTGCGTGATAAACGATCCTAAAGTGGGTTGTACAGCTTTCGATATTATTATCCTTTTCCTTTGTTTATTTTGTTTTGGGGCAGAACTCCCCAGAGGATGCTGGCTCACGGGGTATGCCGACGATATATTCCTGGGGGTCAGCGGGGAGGGCTGGCAGGAGGCCATCAGGCTGGCCAACGTGGCGGCGGCAAGCGTGGTGCGCGCCATTCGGGCGCTGGGCCTGAAAGTGGCCCCCCACAAAACGCAGGCGACCATGTATTATGGTCGCCTTGCGGGGGGGTCACCGCCAGGAGGGCTCAGCATCCGGGTGGAGGGGACGGAGGTCCCGATCACTCCCCACCTCCTATACCTTGGGATTTGGATCGACCGGAGACGGAGTTTCGGCGAGCACGTTGGCCGCGTGGTCTCGAGGGCGAGGACAGTGGCCAATAGCTTGGCTAGGCTGCTGCCAAACATTGGCGGGGCCAACAGGAGCGTGCGTCGCCTCTACGTGGCAACGGTCCACTCGGTGCTGCTGTACGCAGCACCGGTGTGTGAGGAGAAGGTGGGCAGCAATGCCCGCCTTGGTGGGCAGCTGGCGGCGGTCCAAAGGCTTGTAACGATGCACCTCCTAAGCATGCATCGTTCCGGCCGTTCACCAGCCGAACCGCCCGACCGACCACCCGTCGAAGAAAGGGGGCAGAATGCCCCCACATATCTTTTTAATTTAACAAAAGTCGGCGCACTCGCCGCCGGATATCGATTCGGAGCGACCGATCGATATCCGAGAGCGCCCGAAACGTATCGAGCGTCTTCGCGACTCCGGAGCGCTCGGCGCCCCTACTCCGGCTCGACATCCCCGCCACGTGCGTCTTCACGTCAACGCTACCCCCGCTACCGAACTAACGAGCCCAGGGGGTATAAAAAGGCAACGAATTTGCCTAATTAGCAGACTCCGTCGTGAGACAGTAATCCGTCCAGACCTGTCCGCTGCTCACGACTTCCAGTCCCGATCCCGCTCCTAGCAATCACCAGCCGTGTCGACGAGGTTGAGAGTACTCAGTCTCTATTCGGGAGTTCCCGTACGCCGACATCGCTTTCCTGATTCCCGGTCGCACTGGTGAGGTTGAGCGTACTCGTCTCTTCCGAGAGTTCTCGGTTACCAGTGCCGCCGTTTCTCGCACGCTAAAAGTCCACGTCCCGTACGGAGCGTTCTCCGTCCGTCGGGCGTACCCGGCAGTGGCCTTTTGCTTTCCTCGACGTGTACTGTACAGAGCGTGCTCTGTCCTGCCGGGTGTTCCCGGTTACCGTCCACGTGTACTGCGGAGGAGAGTACTCCTCCCAGTCGGGCGTACCCGATTACACGCAGCTTCCTGGCATTATATCCACGATCCTCGTGCCGCGTATCCACACGCCATTTGCACGCATTCGCCCGTGCAAATTATACACGCCTCGTGTCACTGTATCGCGTATCTACTCGCGCCGCGTGCACGCCTCGCGCCTTTCTAGGGCATTTACGCGAATCTCCGAAATTAGGCGCCGCCCACTTACCGCGGTACTTTCACTTTCCAGCGCCGCCCCGCGTAGGCTATCGACGCGCCCCATCGATCGCGAGTCGAAACATCCCGCTAGCTACCGCCGCGAGCCGTTTCCGTAAATTCGGGAAACTAACGACGCCCCGCCTTGCGCTACCACCCAGAGCGTATTTTGTCAAACACGAGTAACACTTGCAAAGATTGTAATACGTACACGAACTCGCCGTATAAACTGTATGTAAACCAGTTATTTGATTACAGCGAATAAATTCTATTTAAACCAGATCTTCGAGTATAAACCCGAGTATAAGCGCTTTTTCCTCCGCACCTTTTTCTCGACCCTGACTACGCCGCGAGCTACGATCCGAGCTTCGAGAACACAGGTTGTTTTAGGCTTATAGCCAACAGAGCCGCCAGGGCCCACCGGACCGTGTCACACGTGGGGGCGACTACACTCGCCGGAATCCCCCCGATTCACTTGGTCGCCAGGTCACATACACGCGTGTACACGCGGACCAAGGCGATCAGGGATGGGGGAGGTGTCATCACGGCGAGGGTCAAGAGGGCGCTGAAGCTACAGACCAAAACGACCCTCCTGCGAGAATGGGAGGAATTCCTCGAGAACCCCCAGTTGTGGGGCAGGAGGGTCAGGGAGGCCATCCGGCCGGTCCTTGGAGAGTGGGTGGAGCGTAAGGGGAGAGGCCTTACGTTCCACACGGCGCAGGTGATCACCGGGCATGGGTCCTTCGGGGATTACCTGTGCCGGATCGGGAAAGAGCGCACCACGCGCTGCCATCACTGCCCGGAGGAGGCAGACACGGCGCAGCATACGCTGGAGTTTTGCCCAGCGTGGGAGGAGCAGCGCCGTGTCCTCCGGGCAAGTGTAGGAGACGACCTCGCCCTCCCGACAATCATCGCCGCGGCGGTGACCGGGGAAGAGGAGGGCGAGGTCAAATGGAGGGCGTTTGTCTCCTTCTGCGGCGCAGTCATGTCGCAGAAGGAGGCAGCCGAACGCGTCAGGAGGGGGGAAGCACCACCCCCCTCCAGTGACAGCAACTGGAGCGACGGGGTGGATCCGGGCTGCAGACCGCCGCCACCACGGCGGCGGCGTTATTTTTTACGACGGCGCAGGCCCAGGAGCGGCCCCCCCGTCGCGATTCCGGTTTCGGGGGGGGGGGGGGGGCCAGCACATGACAGTGGCAAGGGGGGGGGGAGAAGGGCACAGTTAGTGCGCACAGGAGGTATCTTCTCCCCCCTTCGCCCCCCCCCCCCTCGGAACGTGAGGAGGCCGTTGCCGTCGGCGACGCCGGCCAACGGCCGTACGTACGGGTCCCCCCCAAAAAAAAACTAAAGGGGGGACCGCGGGGGTGGAGCGGGCGTGCGGGCGGGGTTTACCGCACGCCCGCAGCATAACCCACCCATGTTAGAGGGGCGGCGGTCTGGGTGGATGTCCCCCCATTCCGCCGCGGTGGTCTCAGAAGGCGGCTCCAAAGAGCCGGGGGAGACGCCGGTCGGCGTCTCCCGGGTTGGCGCCCAGTTCTGGGCCTGGCGCTGGGGGGCCCCGGAAGAATCAGTGCGTTTTCCGAGGCTCCCCATTACACCGAGCGCCGTGAGGGACATCCGCAGGAGTTTTAGTGGGCAGGGTATGCATGCAGTATCGTGAGCGATGTGCATGCTATACAATCCCACACTCCTCCCGCTTATGCCTCTCCCCGGAGGCCGGGGGGGTCTTCCCCGAAAGGGGCTACTGGGTAAACCTGGGACTTTTAGCCCCAGGAATCCCAGTAGTTGAAGATTTCTCCTGCGTAAAAAAAAAAAAAATGTTTCGGGGCAGAAGCCGAGAGTTATGTATTCAAGGTTAAACCTTATTTTCATTTGCTAGTCGCATCGCGCAGGCCAGAATACGCCAAAGATTGTTTAAATAAACAAATAAGTTTGTTCGCAATAAAGTGTTCAATCCTTCCGTTCCTACCGCATTGCAAGTTAGATATAAGTAAAACACGAAGAACGCAATGGCATTGCTGTATAATAGCGGCAGGACCGAGAGTAGCAAAGATTTTGTACGAGCGTCTTCCCCTGGAAGAAACCGCGAAAACGCAATCGGGGAGACCTGGTAAGTCGCGTAGTAACGTTCCCGCCAAGGTGGAAACACCGCCGACGAAGTACGCTCAGCGAACGTCTTCTCCGGGAGCAAACCGGTCAGGCACGCTCCGGCGAACCTGGGACGCGACCGACAACCGGTCCCGTCAAAGTCCGGTGAACGCGAACCGATCGTCATATCGGGACGTCATGTCCGAGGACACCGACGCGATACGTGCGTACTAAGTCCTGGGAGTTACGACGACGCCATCCCCGTCGATTTAGCGACGCGGAGAGCGAAGTTGTTGACGCGGACATCTTCTCCGGGAGCAATTGCGCGCGCCACGCACAGTTGCACTTGGTACGCTCTCCGACGGCCTCCCGTCGAACGGGCATCGCCGTGAGGTTATTTCGAAACCCGGACGTCTTCTACAGGGACGCGCGAGCGACAGGCGAGCGGCGAGCCTCGGGGAAGCTCCCCGGGTATCTCCCGTCAAAGCAGGAGTAGCGCGAGTAGAGAACGAGACGGCGACGTCCTCCCCGGGAACAAATTACTTGGGTATATCTACCAAGTACTAGGAAACCGGTCCTCGACCATTCCCGTCGTCAACGTGACGACGGAGGCCGAAAACGGCACATGGACATTATCTCCGAGAATATTCGAGTACTCGGAGTCTACGGGGTCTCGGGGAGTACGGCGACGACCTTCACGTCGGCGCCGAGCCGATCCGAGTGGAAATCGACTCGTGGACGTCTTCCACGAGTACAATCTGTTCTATCGCGTGTACTAGGAGTAGGGAGGCGCGACGATGACCCCCCGTCGACGATGCGAGATCGCAGACAAGAATCGATACGTGGTCATCCTCCACGGGGATAAGCGTGCCCAACGTGAAACCGAGTGCCGGTGAGATTGGCGGCAGCCCTCACGTCGACGCGTGATCATCGTAAGCAAGGAGCGATACGTGGACATCTTCCACGGGAACAAGCGTGTTCTTTGCGCGTACCGAGTAGCGGAGAGCGCTCCGACGACTTTCACGTCAACGTACGATTGTTAGTTAAGAAAATTGTTATGCACACTAGGATACGATCCGTGGCGCCCTGGGAGGCGTAACTGAGGCACCACGCGGATAGGAAATAGGAACGACATGATTACTATGTAAGCGTAAATTAAAAAACGTTTATTTTATATGGTATATTGCAGGCATTGTTGTTAATGGAAGATTCTAGAAGACGAAAATAGAGTTATTGATTGAAAATTAAATTACGCAGTTAGCAACACGGAACGTGCTAGAACCTTCCATATCACGCTTTTTTTGCGTGCATGACGATACGAACGGAGAGATTGCGTCAGCCGAGAGTATCTGCGCATGCGCGAGGCCCATCTTGGGCCGTTGCGAGCGGAACATCGAGGTCTTTCGCCCGGGAGCAGTCATAGTGTGCGGACGTGCTATTGACTCTCATATAAAATCGGGGTTAATCCGCGAGCGGCGCGTAATTCCGCAAGTTAAGTAACGTAGTGAAACGCGAGTTACAATATTAATGAAAATTATTAATATCGCAAATAGGTCTTTCGCCTGGGAGCAGTCATAGCGTGCGGACGTGCTATTGACTCTCATATAAAACCGGGGTTAACCCGCGAGCGGCGCGTAATCCCGCAAGTCATAAAGTCGTTCAGTAGTAACGCGAGTGATGTTAATAATAATGAATTATTAATATTAAATAAAAAAGGTTTTCGCTCGGGAGCACTCATGGCGTGCGGACGTGCCACGAGGCTCTAATAAAAACCGAGGTTAACCCGCGAGCGACGTGCAATGTCGTGTTCGAGTGAACAATCGTGATTAATAACGCGAATTGTTAATTCTCCATCGTGAATAAGAACAAAATCGAGCAGCGATCGATAAAACCACGCGACGATTCCCGATTGGGCAAACTATTGCAGTTAAAACCGATCGAAATCAGCGATCGATGCGCGCGTCGACAATCTACGTTTGCAAATCGCGAAGCGAGAACAATAAATAATTGCGGAAATAATTAATACAACATTGCGTTCCAATAAAGAACGCGAGTGACGAGTCATGCCAAGATGGCGTCATGCGGCCATTTTGTAAGTGCTATAGCGCACGGCCATTTTGTGTAACCTGAAACGGAATAAATTCAGTGTTAAAAGCAGAGTACAGTGCTTGTGAACATAAAGTTATTTTCCTATGCTACACTTCCCTGAAATCTCATTGGTTGACGCGGTGACCGTAAAATCCCTGTCCAACGACGATTCGACGATACAGCGACGGCGGCGATCCATTGGTGGAGACGTTCCTTTTGCGACGGCGATCCAGCGACGGCGACGATCCAGTGGTCAGCGGGGTCCATCCGGCATCCTGGGGGAACCTGTAACAGAAAGGAGGAAGATTAGACTACGATTCGACTACGAAAGGTCTGTCGATATATTATCCTTCTCGGTGGGTAACGGTGAAACCGAGTGGCGACCGATAATTACGCGAAATACGAATATTATCGAGTGAGTTGTGGTAAAATATCCTTCCGCCCGGTAAATTTAACTGAAATAGATAATCCAATACTCAGGGGATACCTTGCAACCAACAGCCGCTGAGCGACCGCCGGCAGCTACGACCCGGTCCGCAGGACATCGCAGGCCATTCAAGGAGAGGCCGATACTACCATCGGGGCCGAAGATGGCGCGGACCGACGTCACAGCCAGCCCATTGGTCTGCCTCATCCGTATGGAGGGGCCGACTGACGAGGTTAGGGGGCAGCCAACCTCGTGTCAGGACCAGCCAGCAGGGTTGCCCCCGATGGAGTTACTGGCCGTGCGGTACGCCGAGGTGTACAGGCGTACAAAGGTGGCCCGAGAAGGGGAACCCTGACGGACAAGGTCCGTCGGGCGATAAAGCTCCAGGAAAGGGCGGCTCTCATCGCTGACTGGAGGAATTACCTCAGCAACCCAGCGCTTGCTGGTAGGAGAGTCGTCGATACCGTCCAACCTTGTCTACAGGAGTGGGTAGACAGGAGGGGGCGCGGGGTGCCACTTCACATGGCGCAGGTGCTCACCGGGCATGGTTGCTTCGGTGAGTACCTGTGCCGTACAAATAAAGAGTGGACCACGCAGTGTCACCATTGCGAGGAGAGGGTGGACTCGGCGTAGCACACGCTGGAGTACTGCCCAGCGTGGGCCGATATGCGCCGAGTCCTCTGCGATGCGATAGGGCAGGACCTGTCTCTCCCGGCCGTCGTGGCAGCCGTGGTCGGAAGCGACGATAAGTGGAGAGTATTCTCCTCCTTTTGCGGCCAGGTGATGGCGCGGAAGGAGGAAGCGGAAAGAGTCCGCCGTGGGGAGAGACCTGCGGCGGACAACAATGAACCTGTCTTCCGGCGCCCGCGGGGGCTGCCTCCTCGCGTGCGCCGCGGACGGGGACCCGATCCCGCTAGAGACCAAGTTCTGGATGCGGGATAGCACGGGCATGAGGGGGGAACCCTTCTCGGGTTTTCCTCCTCCTATATGCTCGTGCGCGACTGGAGTGTCGGGGGTCTTACCCGTGACATGTGCACGTTTTTCTTGCGTGCGCTTGAGCTTTGTGCACGTTTCCTTTCACTACGGAAGGGGATATGCCCTGGGGGGTCGGCTCCCGGGCGGGGTTTCCGGGTGTCGATCCAGCCTCCCAAAACCACCGGGAAGGGCGGCGGGGTGGTGGTGTCCACACCTCGCTGCGTTAATGGTAGTAACTGGGTTTCTCTATGAGAGAAAAGAGGGGAGGGCCCGTACTTTTTCCCTCGGGGACTGAATGCCCTATCAGGGCATGGCATGGGGGGCGCTCGGAGGTCATAATAATTAGTTCCCGAGTGCCCCCCTGCTAATGCTGCGCAGGACACCCGCTGGAGTTTTAGTGGGTAGGGTATACATGCAGAATCGTAAGCGATGTGCATGTCATACAATCCCACACTCCCCTTGTCCTCTCCCCGGAGGCGAGGGGGTCTTCCCCGAAAGGGGCTACTGGGTAAACCGGAAGCTCTTGCTCTCGGGATCCCAGTAGTTGAAGATTTCTCCAGCGAAAAAAAAAAAAAAGACCAGCCAGCAGGCGTACCAGGTGATACCAACCCCGTCACTCTAGACGGTCACTAGAGACAATGCGTGCGCATCACGCTGTTAAGATTAGTGAGTTCATTTCGCGTACATGCGGATAGGCCTTAAGCCCTTTTCGTTTTCTGATTAGTATTAAGTTGTCGCGAGTAAGTTAATCAATTTTGTGATTGGTTTACGCGACCTAGATTAAGGCTTATTTACTTAGTTTATTTACAAGCATGCGAGCGATTAGTTTAGTTTAAATACCTTCCGTGCGCATTCAAAAGCAATTTCGATTAGTTACTTTTCTTTTGTGGTTACCAGACTCAATGTGGATTAGCGTTTATTTCTTATATTACGGATATTTAGCGAATAAGGTTAAAGTTGTAACCGGGCACGTTAGGTTGTAACCGGGCACGTAGGTTCACGCGTGACACAACTCATTCGTTTAACTACCGAAATATATTCAAAGTTCGCGTAGCACGGTCGCCACTCGATTTTATCCTCTAAATCGAGAAAGGTAAGTATACTACTAACCGTATCTGTCGACTAATTCTCTCTTTTTTCTGTTTCAGGTGTTCCGGACTGCTGCTGCTGCTGGCCGCTCTGCGTCTCGCCTTACGGATGGACCTCCTTCGTAGAAGCCGCTTACTACCAACGATACTCTGGACCAATGGATCGTCACGGATGATGCACCCACAGGATCGTCGTCGCAGAATCTCAGGTAAGTATCTCGTATACCGTATGCTTATATAGCGTAAGCAATGTGCATTTACTCGCACTTAATTTCCGCAGGAATGGTGATTACGCATGAATCTCCCGCATGGAAGGTGACTCAGGACAGGTCACTGGATATCGTCGAATGATTTCAGACACTCGGTATATCACGTTAAATAACAATGTATTTATTCATGTTATTTCAGAATAAATGTTCAGTATAATGCGTTTCACAATGATTTACTATCACCCGCGGTGTCACACTGTGATCGCTGGATACAGTTTCGTGTGTGTGTCGCGTATAATCACGATAACTCGGATAAATTCGCTATGTCCGACACTCCGTCGCTCGAGTATCATCGGTGATCGTGAGAATCTTACGTATTCTCCCGTATGACTGTTCGCGCTTTGTTACACGGATATCAGAACAGGAATGTCTATCACAAGTATCGATCGCGTTCACTATCACGAAAACTTGGTTGACGGATATCGCTCCGCGAGCGGGATCATCGGTTGTCACGAGAACGTATATGTTCGCCACGTATATCTGTCAAAAACGTGTTGTCGCGTCGCGTTCTCCCGATAGACTCCTCTATTGTAACGCACATATCGCGCACAATTTTTATAAGTGTCGGAAATATCACTTATTTCGCGACACATCGGATATCGCTCCGTACGCGGGATCACCGGTTGTATTCAGAGACGTGTTAACTGCTCGCGCTCTGCCGATAGACTCCTCGTACGACCGATCATTCGCAACGGCCCGCGTCCCCACTCGGGTGGCTACCCCCACTCCTACTATTGCGTCAGCCATCACGTGATCGTCGCCTGTTTACAGCTGCGTATCGGACAAACAGGTCTGACAAACACGTAGGAATGTTGTTTTGTTCTCGCTGCTGTTTCTCGTTCGCTAGAGACGGCTCGCGAATACATATCGAGAATATTACATATCACGAAATATCGCTATTTTACAAATCTCGCTCAGATACGAAATTATGCATGTATCCTAGGTTCCGGGCCACGGGTATCGCTCGCAATTGACATTGATGCTCGATGCTATCGCACATATACATTTACAGGGTATTTTTGCAGCGAAGACGCGTGTGCCAGGATCTCGGCGCGCAATCATTCGATTCGCATGGGATCTCGATAACACAGCTAATTGACATCCCGTAAGATGATACAATGCCATTAATTTCATCTCGCACGGGTGTGCGCGGATTTTCCGGGCACACGTGACGAATTGACGCGAGATCGCGTCATTGGGGCCTATCACGCTCCCGGAAATGCATCCGTAGGGGTGTTGTCCCTGTAGACGATGTGTGGGTCGATCTCGGCGCGCAGAGTTCGCAGATCGACGGGACCTGGTGCGCTGCATTCCCGAAGGGTCAACAAATCTAACGCACGCGATTGTTCCTGAGGAAGGTGTCCGTGCTGGGTGTTTCCGGCATCCAGGTCGGATCGGGGTGAAAGTCGATGTACACCCTATTTAGGACCTCGGTAGGCCATCGCCGATGGTGGTTTGGCTGTACGAGGTCTGTGCTAGAACTTTGTAGCACAATGTTCAAAATTCTAATTCAACACCGTGGACGTCTTAATTGACATCCCGAGAACACGTTCGTGAAGTTAGTTCGCCCGCATCATGTCTGCGCTATGTACTTCCAGCACAGACGTCGAACTTGTGTAAACTCACCTTTAGGACGCTCGTCGGTGCTCGGTGAACGCACCTGTATCGCTCTATATCGGAGACGCGGTGGATACCGCGATGTCGCCGCACACTTGCTCGACTACGTCGAGGACACGTGAAACATGTCCCTGGTGACTCGTATCATCACCTCGGATGATCCTCTCGACCGTACAATACTCGTAACCGACTTCCCGCGCACGATCATTCGTCGCGGATCTAATTCGCTTATTCGTGCATCGGGCGCGCACGATAGTCGCTCTATGACGGTATTCCTCGCGAACACTCAGTGTGACTCGAGTTTCGTGCACGATGCACTATTATGTCTTGGACGCGCGATGACACGTGCAACTGCTCACGCGGACGCGCGATAACGCTGAATCACGGGGTTGTTCCCCTTACAAGCTAAACTTACTGACTATCGATTAAATATACCTTAAACTAATCCTTATTCCTATCGGGACGGCAAAGGATAGGAAATAAGGCACTCTATACCTATGAATATATATTTTATATTTTATAATGCCTCTATGGGCCTTTAATACTTCAGAGCCAAAAGAAAATAAATTATTTGAAATAATTATAAATGAAAATAAAAGGAACATATGAGCTGAGGAAATGGACGGGCTCTTGGTGCGCATAAATAAATAAATGACGCAAAGCATCGATAGCTCTGGCTCGCTATTTGCGGCGAAAACAAAATAAACGTCGGGACGGGAGGTCATCCGACGCCTCTACGGGCGCCGCTTCGAACGGGATTACTCCCGGGGAAGGCATCCCGTTTGGGTGGCGAGCAGCGTCTCCACCGCGACTCGGCACTCCCTGGTCGTGGCGGATGCCACGCTGGACGGGCTTGTCCTCCCGGATGTCCGCTGGCTCGATCCTCCGGGCTGCGCCGTCGACGATGTAGCCACCGGCTGCAAGGTCACGCGTGATACGACTCATTCATCAATATCTCCGAAAATGTAGAAAATTCGTGAAACACGGTCGCCACTCGATTTTACCCGTTAAATCGAGAAAGGTAAGTATACAACTAACCGTATCTGTCGACTAATTCCCCTTTTTCTTTGTTTCAGGTGCTCCGGACTGCTGCTGCTGCTGGCCGCTCTCACTCGTCGTCGCTGGATCTTCACACGTGGAAGCCGCTTCTACCAACGACGGATGGACCTCGCTCGCATCGGATGGACCCTCAGGATCGTCGCAGAATCTCAGGTAAGTATCGTATATCGTAAGCTTGTATCGCAAGCTAAGTGCATTTACTCGCACTGGAATTTCTTTATTTCGCAGGAATATCGCGTCTACGAAGTATCTCCCGCTTGGAAGGTGACTCAGGATCGGCCACAGGATATCGTCGAATGAATTTGTACACTCAGGATATCACTTTTAATAACATTGCATTTATTCATGTATATATAAGATGGATTAGTATCTTCAGGGGAACTTATACTAGGAAATGAGCCAAAGTGCGTTTCTCTGAAAATAGAGTTTTTCTTTTTAATATTTCCCAAGCTTAAACCTACTATTTACATTATGTACTATGATTCTCACCTGAAAATAGAGAAACAACATTTAAAGCTTATAATTTCACCTATGTCGTTTCCCCTTTACAATTTTAATCTTCTCGAGCGACACGTGTCTTATTTCTAACCTTCCTTATTTTACTTATCATTAGAGCTCTATTTTATCATTCGCGCTTGACTGAGCGCGGGTGAATTTAAATTAAAGAAACGTATTTTCTTTACATCTCCCCCCTTTGGGACGAAAATTTACAAATTTTCGGTGAATGTAGTTTCCTCTTCATCGTCTTCTTTTTCTTCTCCTTCGACCGCAGGGGCTGGAACCAGTTTTGTTATATGGAAAAGGCTTGATTCATATTTTCTATGACTAGTATTTATTTTGTATATTGAGTTTGATAATTTCTCGATGATTTCATATGATCCAATCTTCAACTCATCTAGTTTTTTTCTATTAAGTTTGTTGCCATTTTCCACAAATACCATATCTCCTACCTTAAATTCACGGTACTTCCTGTTTTTATCAAATTGTTTTTTATTATAATTGTGTGATTTTATACTGTTCTCTAGAGCCAGTTTTCTATCTGTTAACAAATCTCTTTGTGTTTTATTTTCTTTTAACTCGTCTGGCAGAAGTGTAATATTTTTTCCTTCCAATAAATATATAGGTGCAAAGCCTGTAACCGTATGCTCGGTTTCATTATATTTTTTTAAGCATTTTTGTGCTGTAGTTGTCCATGCTACCTTTTTCTTCTCTTCATTTATTATGCATCTTATTTTATTAACTAATGTTTGGTTAAGCCTCTCATTTAGTCCATTTGAAAAAGGTGCGTTTACCGCCGTAAAGATGATGGGTATCTCTTTTTCGTGTAGGAAATGCTTGAATTCTCTTGAATTTATCCCTGGGTACTGATCTGTCAAGATCATACCAATATCACAGTCTTCCGTAACGTTTTTGACAAGTTTTATAAAGTCACTTGCGTTTTGTGTTTTTGAGGTGACCATGTATGCATATCTGGTAAAGTGATCTACTAGGAGGTGTAAATATTTTTTTGTCGATCTTGAGCCTCCAAATCCTCCAATTGTATCTATCGACATTATTTCGAAGGGTTTTGTGGCAGGTCCTAGATAAGACATTAGTCCAAATTTATCCTGTCCTCTTGATTTATTCATAATACAGATTTCACAGCTTCTATAGATTTTTTTTATATTCTGCGTCAAATTTTTAGCTGTATAGTGTGGTGTAATTTTGTTCTGCATTTGTTTTATTCCGAGATGACAGTACTTTTGATGTACTTCTTTGATAAGGTTTTTACTAAAGTCTTCTGATAAAATAATTTTCTCTTTCTTTCTGACTTTTTTGTAGTATACGTTGTGTTTAGAAGTTAATTTATTTTTTTTGTTTTGTAGATCTTCATTATTTTCTTGATCAATTATAATATCTTCCAGTTTTATCCAGTTTACAATTTTCAATTGTTCTTCTTCATTTTCATGTGCTTCCAGTACTGGATTTCTGCTTAGACAATCAGCTTCTAGATTGATTTTTCCTGGAGAATATTTTATCTCAAAATCATATTGGGATAGATAATATGTCAACTCTCCTAGTTCTTCATCTGTTCTCGACTTTATGTTCATTTTTTCCAATGGTTTATGATCCGAGAAAACTGTAAATGATTTTCCTATGAGCCAATGCTGCCAATATTTAACCGCTTCTTTTATTGCTAGGCATTCCAAATATATAGCTTTTTTCCTCTTCTGTACTTCATTCAGCTTTTTTGAGAAATATGCCACTGGTTTTTCTTTTTTGTTTGGTTGTCTCTGTTTTAATACAGCTCCTATGCCTTGTATACTTGCATCTGTATATATTAGTATTGGCAAATCTGGATCAAATATCTCTAATATTGGCTGAGAACAAAGTAATTTTTTCATTTTTTCAAATGATTTTTGACATTGTTCTGTCCAAATAAACTTTTGATTTTTCCTTAATAAGTTATGTAGTGGATTTAGTATTATTGCAATGTTTGGTACGTACTCGTTGTAAAAATTAATTTTTCCCAAGAATTGTCTCACATTTTTTTGAGTTTTTGGAATTGGAAAATTTTGTATAGAGATTAAATTATCTTTTACTGGACGGACAGAATTATTTTGTATGATGTGCCCCAAATATTTCACCGAATCTGATGCAAATGTGCATTTCGAGAACTTTAATCTGAAACCTTCCTTCATCAGTGCCTCTAATAATTTTGTCAAATGGGTTATGTGTTCATGAAAAGATTTTGAAAAGATTAAGATATCATCTATATAGTTTACTGTGAATTCCGTGAGTTCATGCCGTCTTATAATATTACTCAATATTCTTTGAAATATTGCTGGTGAAGTTTTTAATCCAAACGGTAAACAAGTCCATTGAAAATGTCCTTCCTGTGTTACAAACGCTGTTTTTCTTCTATCTTCGATTCGTAATGGAATCGACCAAAAGGCCGAATTTATATCCAATGTAGAAAAAAATTTGCAATTTCTTGTTTTTACCATAAGATCTTCAATCAACGGAAAAGGTTGTGATTGTGGAATAACCAGTTTATTTAAATCACGAAAGTCTATACATAGTCTTGACCTTTTATTATCTTCTTTCTTGTATGCAAGCGTTACTGGAGCAGCAAACGGGCTGTATGATTCTTCAATCAAATTTTTTTCTAGTAGTTTTCTTACTTGACTTTCTATTTCTTTTTTATCTTCTATACTGCACCTATAAGGTCTTTTACTACAGTATTTATCGATCATTAAATCGATACGAGCCTCATAATCTTTTACCGTTCCAATGTCATATTTGTCCTTTGCAAAGATTGATTTATATTTTTGAATTAGTTCATCTATTTCAGCTTTTCTCTGGTGATTTAGATGGTTTATTGAAATTTCAAAGTTAGATTCATCAATGTGTTCGTTGAAATTTATTGTAAATTTTTCACCTTTTATAAATGGATTTTTATTTTCATCTATTATGTCTGGTAATTTTTGTGTTACTACTAATTTTTCATTCTGGATCAATTTAAATTTTTCTATCATATCCAATCCGATCAAAAAATCGTAGTTGAAATTGTTTCTGTTAATCACAAACACGTTTACTTCTTCTTCTATTTCAAAGATTTTTATTTTCAATTTTACCATTCCATTAGTTTTTTTCATACCATTAATCGTAGTTAAATTTACACTTTGTGCATTATTTATTTCTTCATCTTTTAATTTTAGCAATTTTGAATAGGGTCCTTTACTTAGTGGTGTTGAGAATGGTCCTAATGAGTCTGTTCCGCACTGCACCGTGGTGAGGATCTTCCGGGATGTGATGAGACCGGCCGGTCGACCGACGGCCGTCCGTGTATTCGGCGACCGCGTGGTCCGAGCGAGAGAGGCTCTGCTTGAGAACACGCTAATAGTCTGACGCGAGATACTACAATGAGACTGTCCGAAGCTGATTACGTCCCGATATTCACTTTCGTTCACTTTCGATAATCACGAGAATCGCAACAGAACCGGTACCGACACGTGTATGTTCTACCGCGAGCCGAAACCAAAGTGGGCGGAAACCGCCGAGTGAGTATAGCGCCGCGAACGACCGCGATCATCGATGTCGCGACGCGTCGATTCTCGCCGGGGGTGCAGGTCCGCGATTGGTCGGCCAGGTAATGGCCGCGCGGTGAAATTGCTGTATTGTTTTCCGAACAATTAGTGAGATGTTTGAACCGGAATCATATATTCCAAATGCCTCCAGAGTGTTATTTAATAGTAATTTTACCTTGATTAATGGTGGCACTACTAGTTTTTTGCTCTGAATCGTTTAGTTCAGCTTCCAACTTTGCATTGTTCACAAAATTAATAACATTTTGTCTTTCTTTTTCACCTTCATTTGTTTTAAACCAACATGAGGATTCAGAATGAAATCTATTACCTTTATTTAATTTTTTACAAATTTCGCATGGTTCTTTAATCTGTTTAGTTTTAACTGCAGAATTTGGAAATTTCTTCTTATCAAAACTTTTTTTTTCGACTAAATGCTCTAGGCCTCTGATTTCATTGAAAAGGTCAGTAGCCTCTTTCAATCCTTCCCTGTCAAATCTATTCGTCACAAAATTTGGCAAGCCCACCGCAATGAGATCAATTAGGGTACATTTATCTATCTTTCTATTTATTTCCAATAGAAGCCTTTCTTTTTTTAATGCATATTCTAGTAACGAACCTGTTTTGTATCTGAATTCCATTGCATATCTAATGGGGGTCCACCCTTTATCTGCATAGGTTTTGCAAAAGTCCTCTCTCCACTGTTTCCACGTTGAATCCAGTGTAAGTGTCATCAGCATAGAGCTGTACCAGTCTACACAAGATTTCTCTAGAAATAATCTAAAAATTTCAATTATCTTTTCATCCTCTTTTATATCAAAGCGTGCACATTCTTTTTCGAAAGTTTCCAACCATTGATTTACATTGGCATTTTTTCCTGTGAATTTTTCAATCACAAATTTCTCTGAAACTTTCTTCAAATCAATCTGTCTTGATACTTGCGGATTCATTCCAGTGAATGTTTCCAAAATTTTTGTCAGCGACTCCTCAGAAATTCCGGTTGCAGCAGCGGCTACTACTGGTTGGGTCGCTTCTGCTTCTTCCAATAAATAGTCCTTAAAACACATGTTATCCTCTTCATCTACGTACACACCAGTTAAGTCTTGCGATAAAGTAATCCATACACTTCTTTTTTGATTTCTTTTTTGTAAAGAGTTTTTCACTTTCTTGAAAATTTCAGTTCCTGCAAGTTGTGTATGAAATTTAATTGGCTGGTATTCTGTTGGCATCTTATAAACGTTACCATTTATGGTGGTTATTGAGGTTAAGGCTATGATATTTGTTTTTGGATCTTCCGCACTTTTCATCATAAACTCAAATTTCAATTTCTCCATATTTCTTTTGTAGTTATTTGCAAAAAAATGTTGTTTTATAAGATGGATTAGTATCTTCAGGGGAACTTATACTAGGAAATGAGCCAAAGTGCGTTTCTCTGAAAATAGAGTTTTTCTTTTTAATATTTCCCAAGCTTAAACCTACTATTTACATTATGTACTATGATTCTCACCTGAAAATAGAGAAACAACATTTAAAGCTTATAATTTCACCTATGTCGTTTCCCCTTTACAATTTTAATCTTCTCGAGCGACACGTGTCTTATTTCTAACCTTCCTTATTTTACTTATTATTAGAGCTCTATTTTATCATTCGCGCTTGACTGAGCGCGGGTGAATTTAAATTAAAGAAACGTATTTTCTTTACATATATTTGAATAAACAGTCATTACATTTCGATTCACAGTGATTTTCCTATCACCCGCGGTGTCGCGTCGTGATCGTTAGTTACAGTTCGCTCGTGGTGCATAAATCGCGTTAACTCGGAATAAATCGTCCAACTATCCGCAACACGGGTATCATCGGTTGTCACGAGAATACGCAGTATCCTCCCGTATGACTGTCCTTGGTTTCGTACACGGATGTCGAAATCGGACACAAGTGTCGCTCACACACACGATTCGCGAATAATTGTCGGATATCGCACGGTATGTCGAATCCGCGGTTGTATCGAGAGTCGTGTCATATACGATGAACGCTCTCCCGTCAGTCACTTATACTCGCTTCGCGTATATCTCGCACAATTTCGTAACGTCGCGAAATCCTATGATATTCGCGGTCTGCCGGATATCGCTCCGTACGCGGGATCACCGGTTGTCATGAGAGCTATAACGGATACGTGTTGTCGGTACCAGCTCTCCCGATAGACTCCTTTATTGTAACGCACATATCGCGCACAAATTTTATAAGTGTCGGAAACGTTACATGTTTCGCGACACGTCGGATATCGCTCCGTTCGCGGGTCTCCCCGGTAGTTGTGAGAATACGTGTTGACGGCTTTACATCTCCCGGCGGACTAACCAGGATCGATAATTCGCAACGGCGTACGTTCCCTCTTGGGCGGTACCCCCACTCTTGTTATTCACATCGGACCATCGGCTATCACGTGATCGTCGTATGACGGTATACGCGTATCTGACAAACAACTTTTCGTAAACACGCAGGAATGCGATGGAATTGTCGCTCGCTGAAAATTAAATACGAAGATATACATCTTCGTAAATTTATCTCGTTTTCAGAGATATACGTCTTGGCGTATATTTCATTACAAAATACGACAGATCTCGCTCGCCTTTGCCTAACCCGATGATGGCTACTCCCCGGATATGCCAAAACTGATGTTTTACAGGTGGAGTCGCATGTGCTGGGAACTCCGAATATATACATCGGATTCGGACGGGACTTCGATGTTAACGTTATTTGGCAGCTCTTAATGCCCCTCGGGACGATTTTATTAACGTTGCACTTGTGTGCAAGGTTTTTTCGGGCACACCGAACGGATCAAAGCGGGATCGCGATATTAGCGTTATTTGACGTTTTCCAATGACCTTGGCAATAATTTTATTAACATTATACATGTGTACCAGGGTTTTTCGGGCACATTGATTAGATCGAAACGGGATCGCGATATTAGCGTTACTCGGCACCTAATTATGCCCCTCGATATAATTTTTATTAACATCATAACGGTTTGCCATGACTTTCGGGCACAATCGACGGATCGCTACGGGATTACGTTATTGGGACTCGCAATGGGCTCGAAAAGGCATCCCTGGTGGTCCGTTCCCCGTAGATGGTCCTGGAGTCGAACTTCCGGCACAATCGTCGGAGGTCGACGGGAGTCGGTGCCCTGCACTCCTGGTGACCCGTAGAGATGTGCGCACACGGTTGTTCCAGGGGAAGGTGTCCGTAGGGGGTGTTTCCGGCACCCAGGTCGGATCAGGGCGAAAGTCGCTAGTTATGCTATTTAGGACCTCCGCAGACCATTCCCGATGGCCATTTAGTCATACAAGGCGTGCGCCAAGATTTTCCGGCACATGGTTCGAAATTATAATTAATCGTTAATTATGCCTTAATTGGCATCTTAGTAACACGTCGATGACGTTAGTTTTCTCGAATTATGCATGCGCCATGATATCCCGGCACAAGCCTCAAACTCTGACGCCTAATGACGCTCATGAGTCGCCTCACCGCGATACATGTCATATGACGTGACTTTCCGGCACCATGCATCTGCTCTGTTGCAACACGCTCGGACGCGTGTAAAAGTTCACGCTAACGCGCGCTAACATTGAATCATGGGGTTGTCCCCTTATCTCACAACGCATCGAGTCGTCGGAGTAACTTCTATCAACACTCGGATCGTATCAATTTACATACGTGACGGAAAATCATAGGAAATGAAAAGGAAACTTAAATATACTTTAATCGCCATGAGTGGCTTTTAATAACACACGCAAAAACATAATTTTATCCCCGCCTTAGTGAAACAAAAACATAAATATATCAACGTGCCAACGGGCACTTCTAAATCACTCGTGGTGATAAACAAACAAAATAAATTATTATAATTTACGCTATCTAAGGCGGGAAAATTACGGATGCATGTGTGAGCGCGCTCGCTCACCCGCGGTGTTTGGACGCTGCTTGCGCCCAGTCCGTCAGGTCGGCCCTACCGTCGTCTCCTCCGGTCGCCGATTCTGACAGCTTCGTCCGCGATGCTGCCTCCGGCTGCAGAGTAAAATAATTATGTTCACACGCGATTCATTTTCTTTTTGTTTATGAAAATATCTGTTGGTATTACAGCACAGAATGTATTGACAAACGAAATGTGCAATAACAAGCAATAGAATCCTGTCGTATGAAAATAAATAAATATTGTTTATTCGGATTCTATATAAAAACAAGTCTTTCTTGCTTCCTTAGTTAATATTAAGAGACGTAACAACAAGCGCTCGATGATAAACGATATTGCGTAACATGCGCCATGATAGCATGGCGCGCACCCAGATCATTGCGCGAACGTGTCCCGAAGCTGGACGCATGCGGAGGGTGTCCCATGGCACTCATGGAGCACGCCCATGGTAACACCATTGCGACCAGGTCGACGCGCACAAAGGTACGTGCGCAACATCTTCCGCGAGAACGGCCTTCACGGTTGTGTCGAGGGGAGATCCGACGACATCTGGATGACCATCCCGTCGATGGCGGATGAGTGCGCATCCACCTACCTGCGCATGACATTCTTCAGGGAGAAATCCATCCTACGCCACCAGACGAGTCCAGCGAACACTCCGGTGTCGGTCCCGTCATCACCCGGTAAACGCGCACCCAGGTGACTGCGCGTCATATTCCCCGGGACGAAATTGGTCAGAACATCTCAGGGAACCTACCGGAGCCCTCCGATGACGGTCCCGTCATCCTCCGGGTGCTGCGCACCCAGGTACCTGCGCACGACCTTCCACTGGGAAAGTCGTGTTTCTAGCGTTCAGGGGGGTCCCGTGAACCGCCCCGTAGCGACCGCGTCGTCGGCGAGTCGACGCGCATCTAGGTAGCTGCCCAGAGGTCAACCTCAAGGTCAACCATATAGGATGCGTTCGGAGGACTATGAAAAGCCTTCCGATACGAATAGAAGCGTCATACGAATGATGCGCACAAAGTTCGAGGCGCAACGGTCAAAGGTCACGCTTGACCGATAATACATACTTGGGTCCGTTCGTGAGTGACCCATGCAAAGTTTAGATAAAATGAGACCACCGGTTCTCGAACTCCGTGCGCAACTTTTATTTAAACAATCAGACGCTATATAAAATTGTTAAGGTAACCATGAGGAAGCATGGAAGGATGCGACGTAATGAAAATTAATCATTGAAATTGTAATAATTTATTGCATCAGAAACTCGTGTGAGCATATCATACTTATTTCAAATATATGTAAATGGAAGATTCTAGAACGATCAATAATACGTAGTTGGAAGAAAAAACGTTCTGGAACCTTCCATGTCAACTTGTTTTCGCGTGATCGGAACGCGAGAACAATAGGGGCATGTGAGCCGCGTATGGCGGTAGGGAACAACTGCGCATGCGCGACGGTCGATCTCTGTCGTTGCGAGACGGCCATCGAGGTCTTTCGCTTGGGAGAGCTCGCGGTGTGCGGACGTGTCATCGATGCTCTCGTAATACCACCAGGACTTAAGGGGATCCTAAAGCCGTCTGTATTACCGACAAAATTACCGACAAACTGACAAATTTTCGCACAGCTCCAGTTTTTTATTGACTGCATGGAATGATAAATCCTTCTCCAGAATTAAAGTATTAACGCAAACGGATACGGTTGTGTTCGATTTTACGCAGAGAAAGAAAGAATTTATAATGACATTTTCACAATAGGTACACCGCCAAGGTTAGAGTTGAAAACTCGTGAAAACATCAGTTTCATACACAAATTTGGTAGCTTTCATGCACAATGCAACAACACAGCCGCGTCCGTTGGAGTGTCTACTTCAATTCTGCAAGAGGAATTATAATTCTATACAGCCAATAAAAATTTGGAGCTGTGCGAAAATTGTAGGTCCGTATACGCCCGAGATTTTCATGACTAAAGTAAGAAATACGTCAAGTTTAGTTCCGACGTATCACGTGTCACGGCTTTTTCGGCCGGATCAAAGGGACGCTAAGAGAGTCGGGTGGTAGGCCTCTCGGGATAATCCCTCGCGCGAGTCAGGCGGTTCTTCAATAAATCGGTTGGGCGCCAGACGCGAATCCCTCGCGTCCACTAATTATTCGGAAATCTCGAACGCGAACTCGCGAAAACCCTAGCCTGTCGCACGAGAGGCCAGCCGGTTCGACCTAACGGCAGAGGGGCGGGGTGGAGGCAGGGCAGCGCGGGTCGTGACACGAATACAAAAAAAATTCCACACAAAATGCCGAACGTTTAATGAGCAATAAATCTTGTTTATTGGAAAGAGAATGAATAGTCGGAGTATTAGTGATTGAACAATGTAAAAGTAGCGGTTTGATTTATTTAAATAAACAATGTCTCGTTATTCGGAGAAGGAAAAGTAATCAGATTTTTAAATTTGGAACGGCGTGTAATTAACGGTTTTGATCGGTCAGGTTGAACAATAATTTCGCGGGAGAGAATACTATAAACAGTCAGAATTTCTGATAACAAGCGGTAGTCCCGGCAGGGAAATATCAGCCAAACAACGACAAAAAAAATAAGCGAACGTCGGTTGGTATCGTTCGAAAACAAGGGCTGACCGGGGAAAGTATCGCAGGTGAAAGTTAAACAGAACCGTGAACGGTTTGAATATAATCGGAAAAGACCGCAAGTAAATAAAATCGCGGTATAGGAAACGTAAATTCAAGCGCTATACCGTACGGAGAAATAGAGAATATAATATTAAGATCTATAATCCGACAAACAGGCTTGTCGCGAGAACGAAACTTAAATCTAGTCAATTTGAGAAACAGACTTGTTGCGAAGACAAAACGAGAATCTAAACAGCCGGTACGCAGGCTTATCGCGGAAACAAAACGCAGGTCTAATCGACTCGACAAGCCGACTTTTCGCAGGAACAAACTTAAATCTAACTTATTACTAACATCGTCGAAACGTTAAATTTTATCGCGAGAAGGGAATCGACAAGTTACGCGCGATACAATCTACGGCTGGCACCCCGCTGGGCGCACCGGAGTTCGCTCGCAAAAACAAGTAGCGACGTACGAAGGTCGTCGGTCGGTCGCTCGCACGAACGCAAATACGCCAGCGCGATTTCGAAATTACTCGCGACACCCCTATCGCAATTAACGCACCGCGAAATGACTCGACACTCACGCGACAATTACACAACGGTAGCTCACAAACCGCCAATAACGGTGTAGCGATGGTCTCTACGCTGTACGCGGGCAGACACCCCGCAGGGCCACTCTCTGGCGATACGCGATAAAGGAGCGCCGCTGCGACTCCCCGAGAAAAATTCGACGACACTCGTAAATACGCGAGAATAATACCCAACGGCGCAAAACGCGAGACTCTATGTCGCACGGGGCATCGCAATATCCGCGGCTTCGGCGGCCGCCGCACGATCTCGCGACCCCGCGGTCGCGATCCCCAGGAGGCCGTACGTCCTACCAGCACACGGTCTGTGAACCGACGTGAGGCCCCTCGCGCCCGCCACCGACCGCCAACACCAAAATACGCGATAAGTCACCCGCCGTGTGCGCGCAGGTACACCGCAGTGCCACTATCACGCTACACGCGGACCTCCACTTCTCGAGACTCTATCGCAAAACCCGAAACGAAACCCACAACACCAAATTATGCCGCGTCCGGCGATTTCGCCGCGTCCGGCGTACGTCGCATCCGACGTTTTTCGCGAAACGGCGAGTCGGGGCTGGGCGGGAAGTCACTCTCGCGGCTCGATCGCGGCTGTACAACACACTAAATGACGGGGCAACCTCACTAGTCCGCTGATTCCTCCGCACTTTCTTTCCGTCACGGACGCCGGGGAAGATGGTCCGGGTCCTCGAAACTTCACTCGGAATAAATTCGCGACACTTGCGAGACGTGTAACCCAGCCGGCGGACGAACCAGAAGAGAACGATCAAAGCGGCGAGCTCGATGCGCAATCGAAGGTTCGCCCCTCTCATGGGGTGGCGCGGTATCCTCGCGCGACGCCGCAACCAATGAGAAGCGAGCGCGTTGTGGATCACGCGGGCACCGGTGTCGATATTCAATACTGCGGGGATCCTTGGCACCCTCCCGATTCTCCTCGATTTTCCGGCCCCCTTTTGCTTGGTGCACCGGGCGCTCGGGTGGCTTCCGCTTGCGGGAGGGCCTCCTCCGCAAACCTCGGGAGCGCTGGCCAGGCGTCCCGGGCTCGCTTAGATGTTCCGGAGGCGGATCCAGGAGTCCAAGTTTTCCTTCGGAGACCCCGGGCCTGTCTCGGCTTCGTCGACCCTGCGGGCCACGCGTGTCCGTCGCGTGCCCCCACAATACGGCTGTCGTCCTGCTTCGTTATTTCTCGCGTCGCTCCGTCTCTCCTCCCGGTTGCCGAATTCCGCGCTCTTCGTCGTGATTCTTCCGTGGGGCTTCGGCGAGGTGCCAAATTTCATACAAAACAAAAAGAGAGATAAATAATACGCCATTTTGGGATTTCGAGAGGCCCCCCTGGAGATTTCGCGGTTGCTCCCCTGGCTCGTCCGCGGGCGCGAACCCGCGCCTTGTGACGGCGGCGGGGCGCTGTTACGCGCGGCGAACCGTCACGTCACACACGGTAGAGGGTACTGCAGAGAATCAAGGTCGGTAAATATAAATGTTATTTTATAATTTCTATTTTTCTCGGCGTAAAATCGAACAGTGCCGTATCCGTTTGCGTTAATACTTTAATTCTGGAGAAGGATTTATCATTCCATGCAGTCAATAAAAAGCAGCAGCAGTGCGAAAATTTCGGAACCGACCTTGCGTTCAGCAGAACAAGCCGCTAAGTAGCAATCGAACGTGATTTGCTCTTACTTTTAGAACCAACAAATTTATGCGTTTTTACGTTTTTGCCCAATCGGTGAAAGCAAGGTGGGAGCAGACTTAGGCGCTCTCTCAAAAGTACATATATGTATATAATAATAATATATAATATTATTATTATATATTATATATTATTATTATATACGGAATTTATTAAGACGTGCACAATTATGTATACAATGTGATGGTAGACATTTTGAATATATTTTATAAATAAGTATAAAAATTTATCTTAATCTAAATGATAAATTCTGTATCGAATTGTGATTTAAATAATTTCTGTATTCTGTATTCTTGTAATTCTGTATTCTGTATTCTGTATTCTGTATTCTGTATTCTGTATTCTGTAATTTTGTAAAGTTACGGCCAGATTATGTAATCTCTTATCTAGCAATAAGTTTATTTTAAATTATCAAATGTTACATTAAAAATAAACAATTTTATTATTAATAAAATTTATTCTAATAAACTAAAATGTAATTCAATAGCAAGACAAGTAGAAACATATGTAATTAAAGCTTATTAAATAACTTTATTATTAATTAAAGTAAAATTATGTATTTTTATTTTATGTTCTGTTTATTAGCATTTATTAATAAACAAAAATGTAATTCATTAGTTTATATTTATCTGTACATTTTTACTATCAGAATCATCATCCATTTATGATAAAATACATATAACAGTTTTGACAGTTCGACAGTATCACATTTTACATAATTAATATTTATGTCTTTTACCCTGCTATTAATATTATTACATTTAATTAATAATTCTCAGACATTACAATAAAGATAAGAAGCAATTACAACAACGCAGACAATACGTATACAAAATTATATCAGTTTCGATAATAGAATTAATGAGCTTGAAAGCACCTTCACTACTGTGCAATGTGACATGACTAAGCGCGCGAATTTCAGACAACTTGATTGGCCAACTTTGAACACTTCTTACTTAAAAACTATTATAACCTCGGAATTTTGGTATTAGGATTTTCGACTCAAAATGATCTCAGGTATCTGCCATTAACAAGTGGCACGTCAGGTCTGGTACACCCTGTATATAAAAGTAATCTATTATACAATATATTATGACTATCAAGGCTATAATAACAATTTGTAAATAAAAGGTCAATCTTATTCTTTCAATTTTATTTCAGATATTAATATTTATATAATAATATTAACATTTCATCACAAAATGATCTCAAACGAGACTATTATTACAACTGTTACACACGAAGCTAACATTCTTTTTAACAATTAGATTTCCAAAAAAATACATCTGTAATAAAAGATCATATTTTAAAAAACAATATCTTCCTTCGCCAGTAATCATATTTTACATTTAAATATATGTCAAAGATTATAAAAGTGTTTTAAATATTGCGTGACAGTAAAATTACAAATTGTTCTGATTGAGATAACATTATAGTCTTGTTACATCTTGGAATTCCAATATTTTTCTAATATTTATCACACAATTTTATTTCCTAGTTTTTCTATAATTATCTACTAAGATATGATGATGTGTTAACAATGATGATATCAATTCACAATTTCGATGAATATAAGTATAAATTATTTTCCTTATAATTTATCGCTCGTTATGTATACATATATCTTTCTTACTACACGTACGTGACGTACGCAACACAAGTCCTCTTGCTTTCCCACTGATTCGGTGTCCTTGTCGCATATATTATCGCTGATAATAACAGTAATGACACTCTCATATCTACGTATAAACGACACGATAGAAGCACACGGAAGATCTTACGAATCAACGTAGGTGGAAAAGACGGATAATTTTTATTTCAAAATCGAGTAACGATTATTTTTTTCAAAATATTTCCAAACGTATTTTTCAATAGTTGGAGCTACAAACGAAATTATTATTACAACAAACAGCTACAAAATACATTTTTTAAATTGGAATTAATTATTAATTTAAATTCCTTAATCTATTATAGGTCCAGCCAATTTCACAGAGGTATAATGTCCATGTATTAAAGTTATTATGAAAATAATGATAAAAATTAGTTTCCGTTTTCTAGCATTTAAATGTGAGACAAATTCGAAAAATTAGGAGCAAACTTAATATCGATAACTTCGTCGCATAATATACAGGGTGTCCCAGGACCTCACCGACAAACTTTGAGGAATGATAGGTCACACAGAGAGGATCATTTTTTGTTAAGGAACATATGGTCGCTGACGCGTCCTTAAGGAGCTATGCATCCGAAAAGTCAGATCTCCGGTAAAATGTTTTGCACAAATAAAATTTAATGTAATTAGCTCTCAGAAGAGTGAGATAGAAAGAGAGGGAGTGCACCCGGGTGGGGAATCGGAACGCAGTCCTGCAGTACAGTACGTGTACGTAGGTAATACCCCCCCCCTCTGAACCCCTTGGCCCTGACGCATAAAAAGTCCCCCTCCCCGTGTGACATCAGCCCCCTCGCCCCTCGAGTCTCCCCTGCCCCGCTCCCCCCTCGGAGCTCCCGGCTTAAAACCGACATAGTATTACTACTAGTCTTTCTATACCTACAACCTGACCTTTTTTTTTTTTTTTTTTACATGGGTGAAATCTTCGACCGCTGGGTTCCCGGGCAAGCCCGGTATGTGGCCCAGCGACCGCCTCCGATGTGAGGGGGAAGACCCCCCGCCCTCGGGGTAGGACGGGGGAGTACCGGATTCCTACCGGCTAAAACACCTATGGGTGACCCTAACACTGTGCTTTGTTGGGGGAGCCCCGGGAAACGCAATGATCACATCCGTGGGCCCCCCCGCACTTCGCCTTTTATAGGCAAGCCTATCCTGATCTAATGACAGACGGACGGGTGCCACCACCCCCGTCCGTCGTCCTCCTCTCCGGGGGTTGCCTTATCTGGCCGGCGAGCGAGCGGTTGTACCCCGACCGCTCGTCCGCCCCCCCGGACGAGAAGGGGGAGGGGTCAGCGCCCGCGTGAAGCGCCCCCTCCCCCTCCCACATCCTCCTCCTCAAAGCAGGCGGGTGCCAAGCCCCCGGGGCGAGAAACCTGTCGGAGTCCCGCTCCCCGGGGGCCCAACCCCCGCCGCCTGCCCGCGGGAGGGAGACAGGGCTTGGCATAAAGCCACCATTCTCTCCCTCCCGCGGTTCGGGGGGCCCGGGTCCAAGACCCGATTGGTCCCAGAGCCAGACCCCCCCCCCCCCCCGACGGACCGACTGGGGGCACCCGTGGCCGAAACCCCAATTGGTGAATCGGCCCAAGCCCCCCCTCGGCCCGCCGCCTCCGCCGACCCATTCGATTGCGACCGGCGCCGAGAGGGGGGACCCCCTCCTCCGTAGAGGTTCCGGGAACCCGCCCCCCCGGCGCCACCTCTCTCTACCTTGCGACTATCCTGTCGCCTGCCCGCGGGAGGGAGACAGGGCTCGGCATAAAGCCACCATTCTCTCCCTTCCGCGGTTCGGGTGGGGGCCCGGGTCCAAGACCCAAAAGGTCCCAGAGTCGAACCCCTCCGACGGACCGAATGGGGGCACCCGTGGCCGAAACCCCGTAGGTGAATCGGCCCAAGCCCCCCCCGGCCCGCCTCCTCCGCCGACCCAATTCGACCGCGACCGGCACCGAGAGGGAGGATCCCCTCCTCCGTAGAGGTTCCGGGAACCCACCCCCCGGCGCCACCTCCTACTTTGCGTCGATTTTACACGCCGCTTACCCGCGGGGGGGAGACAGGGCTTGGCATAGAGCCACCATTTTCTCCTCCCCGCGAATCGGGGGGCCCGGGTCCGGGACCCAAAAGGTCCCAGAGCCAGACTCCCCCGACGGACCGACCGGGGGCACCCGTGGCCGAAACCCCGTAGGTGAATCGGCCCAAGCCCCCCCGGCCCGTCTTCTCCACCGACCCGTTCAACCGTGACCGGCGGCGAGAGGGAAGATCCCCTCCTCCGTAGAGGTTCCGGGAACTCGCCCCCCGGCGCCACCTCCTTCTGCTTTGCGGCGATCCCGCCGCCCGCCCGCGGGAGGGAGACAGGGCTTAGCATAGAGCCACCATTCCCTTCCCCCCGCGGACCCCATCTTGTGTGCCACCCCCTTCTACATAGAAGGCTGCCTCCGCGCGGCGAGCTCTATCAGTCGCCCGCTTCGGCGAGACGGCTGCTGCGGCAAGCGTCGCAGCCGTCTCGCCAGCGACATGTTCTCCACCTCCCAGTCGCTATCCTCTTCTTCCTGGGGCGGCGATGGCGGTGGCATCGCCTCTCCTCTCCTCACCCGCTCGTCCGCCTCCTTCTGCGACATAACCTTGTCGCAGAAGGAGACGAACGCACTCCAGTTTTCCGGCCCCTCATCGCCCCCCCGAACCGACGCAGCAACGACGGCCGGGAGGGAGAGGTCTCCTCCTATGCATGCCCGGAGGTCACGGCGCTCCTCTGCCCACGCTGGGCAGTGCTCAAGCGTGTGCTCCGCCGTGTCCGCCTCCTCCGGGCAATGCCAGCAGAGCGTGGTGCGCTCCTTCCCGATGCGGTGCAGGTATGAGCCGAAACACCCGTGGCCCGTCATTACCTGCACCGCGTGGAAGGCGACATATCTCCTCTTGCCGCGGTCCACCCACTGCTCAAGTACTGGCTGGACAGCCTCGATTACCCTCCTCCCCCACAAATGCCGGGGGTCCGCTAGATCCCCCTTCCACTCGCGGAGGAGGGCCCCTTGGGCTCGGAGCTTCAGCGCCCTCCTTACTCTCGGGGGGATTACCCCCATCTCGGCCTTCAATCTGCTGGCCTCCTCATACCTAATCGCGTATGATTTGGCCAGCAGTCTGACCGGGGGAATCCCCGCGATGATAGTCGCCCCCATGTGGGAGACGGTCCGATAGGCCCTGGAGGCGGCGATTGCGATGACACGCTGTGCCGCCTCCATTCGCCCGTTGAGGCGGGCGTTTTCGCCCACCCTCCTCCACCAAATCGGTGCCCCGTACAGAAGCACCGAATGGACCGTCGCCACATAGAGGCGACGCACGCGCCCGCTCGCCCCCCCCGATGTTGGGCAGGATCCTCGCCATACAGTTGGCGATCCTCTTCGCCCTCGGGACGACGCGGGCGACATGCTCGCCGAAGCTCCTTCCCCTGTCCAGCCATACCCCCAGATGTTTGAAGTGGGGAGTGGTCGGGACTTTTACCCCCTCTACGTAGAGGCTGAGCCCCTCCGGAAGCGGACCCCGCCTGCGACACCCCCGCCTGCGGGGGTCATAGAAGACGGTCGCCTGTATCTTCTGCGGGGCCACCTCCAGGCCCATCCCCCGTATGGAGCGCACCACGCACTCGGCCGCCACATTGGCCAGCCCGAACAGCTCCTGCCATTCCTCCCCGCCGACTCCCAGGAATATATCATCAGCGTATCCTGAGAGCCAGCACCCCTCGGGGAGGGGGGTCCCGAAGATCCGGTCATACGCGACGATCCACAGTAGGGGCCCTAACATTGACCCCTGCGGGACGCCGCACTCGACCAGTCTGACCCGTGGGACCCCATCCCGGTTCGTGTACAGCAGACCCCTGTCCCGGAAGTAATCCCGGACGACCTTCATCAAATAAGGGGGGACCCCCTTTCTAAGTAGGGCTCCCCCTATCACCGACCAGGGGAGGGAGTTGAAGGCGTTCTTTACGTCAAAAGACACGCCCATGGCCACTCCCCCCCCCCTTCAATCACGGCCTCCGTCCGGGCCAAGACGCTCTTGATCGCGTCTATCGTCGATCGCCCGGCACGGAAGCCGAATTGGTCGTCCGAAATTCCCCCATCTGCCCTTTGGGACAGGTGCTGGACGAGGCGTTCGGCTATTATTCTCTCCAGAATCTTGCCAACCTCGTCCAGCAGGCACACGGGCCGGTAGGCGGACGGTGAACCTGCAGGTTTGTCCGCCTTCGGCAGGAGCACCAGGCTGGCCTCCTTCCACTTTTAGGGGAACCGGCCGGCCCTGAGACACGCATTATAGACTCTGCGCATCCTGTCGGCCAGTCCCCCCGCGGCCAAGGTCCACGCTCTCCCTGGTATACCGTCAGGGCCAGGAGCCTTACCCCTCCTGACCCTGCGGAGAGCCCTCGACAGTTCCTCTTCGTTCACTTCGAGCTCTTCACCCCACACTGGCCTCGCGCACGCCGGGAACCGCACCTCCCCCCCCCATCTTTTCGGGGGAAGAGTGTGTCCACAACCTCGGCGGCGAATTCGGGGTCCTGTGTCTCCGTTATTGGGGGCGCCCAGGGCCTGAGTTTGTCAAGCACTAGCTTGTATGGGCGCCCCCACGGGTCCTCCTCTACACTGTCGAGGAGCTCCTGCCAGGAGCGCTCCTTGGCCGCGTGTATCGCTCTGGAAAGAGCCCGGCGGGCGGTACGCCAGGCCTCTCCAGCTTCCTCCTCCGTCAACCGCGGATTGAGCCTCCCCGCTCTAATCCGCTGCCACATTCTCTTGGCCTGGACGGAGGAGCGCCTGAGCTCGGTCAGCTCCTCCGTCCACCAATACGCGCACCTTCGGGGGCGCTGGGGGCGGATCCGAGGCATCGCGACATCACACGCCTTTTGCATGAGTCGCGACAACTCCTCGGCCATCTCGTCCACCTCCCCGCCGTCCCCCTCCGGTCGCTCCTCTTTGGCCCACGTCAGGGCAATGATCGCCGCCCTGAATCGGTCCGTGTCGAGCCTTTTGAGGGCCTATCTCCTCCTATGCCTGTCGGCCTCTCGGCGGCGGGCTTGCACCTCCGGGAGGGCAACGCGGACCATCATCGAGATATACTGATGATCGGAGAGCGTCTCCTGGTCCGCGTCCACCCTCCATTCGCTCACCGCGCGCGCGACAGGGGGAGTGGCCCAAGTCAGATCCACGATCGACTGCCCCTGCCGTCGCACGCACGTGCTTTCTCGGCCCGTGTTCATCAGAACCAGGCCGAGGCCCGCCGCCCATTCCTCGGTGGCCTCGCCCCTCCTATCGGTCCGCGGGGAACCCCAAGCAGTTGACTTCGCATTGAAGTCCCCCGCGACCAACACCCGGCCGGCCGAGCACCCGCGAACGCAGTGTTCCAGTTCGACCAAAAACCGCTCGTACTCGGCCAGCGTCCATCTAGGAGGGGCGTACACCCCTATCACCGAGATGGGCCTCCAATCGACACGGACGTAGCCCACCCCGGCTCCCTTCGGGACGCACGGGGGGGACGACGGCATTGCCCTTCATGTTATCGCGACGGTGCCTCTCCGGTCCTCCGCCCAACATGGGTGGTTTCTTGGGACACGGTAGGGCTCCGCCGCGACTCCCAATCCACACCCGCGCTCCGCCAACATATGGCAGAAGAGGTCTTGCGCTGCGCGGGCGTGGTTGAGGTTTGTCTGAAGGACTCTGAAGGCCATTTACAGGCGGCCCACAGAGTCCTCCACTCCTTCCCTCTCATCGTTGGAGTCCACCAACTCCTCCTCCACCTCCATCCTTGTTTGAGAGGGGGTTCTCTCCGTCACCGACGGAAGAGCCCCCCTCCTCTCCTCGCTCACCCTTTCTGTGGGGGGAACCTCCACCTCCATTTTCTCGGAGGGCTCCCCCCCTGTCGGGGCTTGGTTCTTTCCCCCCGCGGTTTTACGGGGAGGACGAGTCCTCTTCTCCTTGGGGGGCTCGTCTACTATCCCGGCCACGAGCTTCCCCCCCTGGGTAACCTTAAACCCTGAGACCGCCAGGGCCTCCGTTATCTTCGGCCTCTCCTTGGCCTTCTTCGCCTTCGCCCCAGCTTTAGGCTTGTCCGCGGCCGCGGGCTTCTGGGTTTCCCCTGGCTTCTTTCTCGCGGCCCCTGTCCTCCCTCCTCTTCCTGGGCGACACCCGGCGCACGCCGCCCCACCAATGCGGTGTCCGTGCGGCAGCCCTTTGCTCTCGCAGACCACGCAGTTAATCTGTGCCTTGCACACCCTGGCCGCGTGGCCCGCGACTCTGCACCTATAACAGGCGCCCGTCCTATCCTCACTGCTGCGGCACGTCGCCCTAGTGTGCCCCAGCTCCAGACACTTGAAGCACTGGAGCGGTCTCTTGTCGAGTAGCTCCACCTTCGCTCTCGACCACCCCAATGCCACGCGCTCGCCCCTTGCCAGGGCGTTCGCCGCCGCCAACGGGCATTTGGCCACGACTGAGCACAGCTCATTCCCCATCATTCTGATGGGACCTACGGCTATGCTCAGCGGGCTTACTCCTCTTTTGGCTGCGAGGGTCTCTGCCACCTCCGTCTCCTTGACAGAGCCCTCGAACCCGCTTATCCTCAGGTCAGCCGTCATTGTCGGACGACTGACCTTCGCCCCCTCCTGGCCCGCCAGGGCCTCCACCATCTTCGCTGCCAGGACGTCGGCCTTCTCCGCACCGTCCTGGCCCGAGATCTCCAGGCTTAGTGCCCCCGTGGCCGTCCTTCTAACGTTGGGGATCTTGTCGATCCCCACTTCCGCCAGGGCCACCTTGCTCCTCACTATGCCCATATATTCGGAGTACTTGTTCTCCGGGCAAGTGAGGACCACCGCCGCCGTTTTTGGTACCGCCGTTTCGGTGTTTAGGAATAAGCGTTCAATTTAATATTAATTTTTAACCCGATTTCGCGCGCGCTCCGCTTGCGCCCGCGTGCCGTACGCTCAGCGTTCCGCGTGACGAGCGAGGCCGAGCCGGCCCGATCCGTCAGCGTAAACAACGCTCGGGTCGGCAGAAGACGATGATCGCCTGAGTCGACATTCCTACGTGTACAAAGACGGTTCGAATTTGGCAATTGTAACGTGCATCTTGAGATAACGCGCCTACGCCTTTTCGTGATATCGGTTCCCTGCATACACGCGAGGACCGTACCGGCTGTGCGGCGTGCATCTGAGTGCATCTCCACGTGCGCCTCGAACTCAGAGCGAATTACGAGCTCTGTCGCCCGCGAACGAGTTTACGTCGCGGTGCTTCGTCTCAGTACCGTGTTTCAAATACCGTTGTCGTCTCCGTAATACCAAAGACAAGAGTGCGTGCATTTAACCGCATCGACAGTGCACTTTGTGATACCGCTCGCCTCTACCGCCAACATTGACATTAAAATATATAGTGTATCTTAATAATTTGGAGCCGTAATTTGAAAGTCCTTCCGCCTTGGTGTGCGAACCTTTGTCAAGGTTGTATCAGCCACCATCAACAACAAACATTCTGGTCCTTCGAGCCGGATCGCTGCCAAGGAGAAAAAACTGTTTGTGACTTTAACGTGCCGATTATTGAGATATTATCATCTTCATGTCGACCGTTGAGGAACTTCTTGCCACACAAAGGCGACTCTTGAATTCTATATCTCGAATGCTGCCTAATTTCAAGAAGCTCGGACAAGCCAAGATGACAACAGCCGTCACCCGACAACGTCTCTCGACATTGAAAGAGATGTTTGCCCAATGCCAAGAGATGGATGACAAAATAGAGCTTCTTGCCGACGACAAGATCAGAGCTACCGATGCTTACTTCACCGAAAATCGTATCATCGCCTGTGAGGACGCTTACTACGAAGCTGCGGACTTCATGGCTGAGGTACTTGAAGCCCACGAAATTGACACTCCAAATGCAACTTCACGTAACGTAAGTGGCGTTTCTGATTCATACCGTGCAACATCGCATCTACCAACGATCAACCTACCTACATTCGACGGGAGCTTCGAAAAATGGGAGAATTTCCGCGATCGTTTTAAGTCAATGGTCTGTAACGAACCTAGTTTATCGAATGTTGAGCGTATGCATTATTTATGCTCGTGTGTAAAAGGGGATGCAAGTACCGCGCTCGAACATCTCGCGATTACCAATAACAATTTCGACGTCGCGTGAAATATTCTCGTCTCTCGTTACGATAATAAACGTCGCATCATAACGATTCATTTACAGAGCCTATTAAATCTTCCGTCACTTACCGCAGAAACCTCCAAAGATCTTCGGAACCTTCGCGATCAAACTAACGCGTCAATTCAAGCTCTCAAAAATCTCGGTCGAGCTGTCGAACATTGGGATGATTTGCTAGTTTTTCTTGTTGCTCAAAAGCTTGATAAATCGTCGCGAAAAGCTTGGGAACTCAAGCTAGGGGACACCATGGATTACCCCCGTTATCGTGAATTAGATCAATTTCTCGAATCGCGCATTCGCGCCTTAGAAGCGATCTTGCCATCGACAAAAGAAAAATCTGTGGAACCCGCGAAGAAAAAATCACTTGCGTCGCACTCTGCTTCCGCAGTTCCGTTCGCATGTGCTCTGTGTAAAGAGAATCATTTGCTTTATCAGTGCCCCGCGTTTTTAAAGCAAACTCCATCCCAACGTTCCGACTTCATTAGAAAAAATAAGCGCTGTCTGAATTGTTTCAGTACCAAACATAATGTGAGAGAATGTACAAGTTCTCATGCGTGCCGACAATGTCAAAAGCGACATCATTCGTTGTTACATTTCGATAACCTCGTCAAGCCGACCGAGACTGAATCCGTTTCTGTCTCAATTCCCGCCAGTACCGAAAAGAAAACCAATGAGATTGCAACGCATTTGATCTCAAAAACCGTAGCGCCAAACTCTAAAGTTTTACTCGCCACCGCACGCGTTCGCGTACACTCTAACTCCGGTCGCTACGTCACAGTCCGCGCATTACTCGATCAAGGATCTGTGTCAACGTTGATGACTGGATCGCTTGCACAGTCCCTTCGATTGCCGAGAATTAAACGAGCAGTTTTCGTTACGGGTATCGGTGAAACCCAGTCAGTTGTGCGACACGCTGCTCAAATCACGATAACCCCTGCGTCTCGCGATGCACCTGCTTACTCGACTACCGCGCTAATCCTTCCGTCGTTAACAAAATATATTCCGAGTCGAATCGAAACGGTGTGTCAGTGGAAGCACATCGCCGGGCTCAACCTTGCCGATAGTGAACCCATGAGTCCCGATCCGATTGACGTCATCATAGGGGCCGACTTATTCGGCATGCTCGTGCTTGACGGTGTTCGAAAGGGTTCAGTCAACGAACCAACCGCGCAAAACACTACCCTCGGTTGGATCATCTCCGGTCCAATCGCACCACCTCCTACCTCTCCATCATCCGTATCCGTTTACCACGGTGATATTTACGAGGCTCTTGATTTCGACATCCGTCGATTTTGGGAAGTCGAGGAGATACCTCAAAAGGCTCATCTCAGCCCTGAGGAACGCCAATGTGAGGAGCACTTCATAGCCACTCACTCCCGTACTCCGCAAGGACGTTATGTGGTTAGATTACCGTTTAAAACCGGACCGCCTATACCGTTAGGTGAGTCCCGCTCTATTGCCTTAGCGAAGTTCCATCAGTTGGAACGCCGACTCCAGCGAGATTCCAATCTAGCCACAGCCTACCGCGAATTTCTCGCTGAATACGAGCGACTTGGTCACATGATCGAAGTCTCGTATTACATCCCGCATCATGCCGTCTTACGAGAAGACAGTGCGACCTCTCGTTTGCGCGTAGTATTCAACGCTTCTTCCCCAACCACTAATGGCATGTCGCTAAACAGCCACATGTTAATAGGACGAAAACTCCAAAAGGATTTGCCTACTGTCATCATTCTGTTACGTCAGCCCCGGTACATTTATATCGCTGACATCGTAAAAATGTGTCGCCAGATCTTGGTCGATGCACGCGACATCACCTACCAACGCATTTTGTGGCGACCGTCGCCAGACGAGCCTGTAAAGGAATATATCCTTTTGACAGTTACTTACGGCAGTGCTGCCGCTCCATACCTCGCTCTCCGCGTTTTAGAGCAACTCGCCACTGATCACGGAGCCGAGTTTCCATTAGCGATGCTCGTCTTACTCCGTCAAACCTATGTTGACGATGCTGCGTTCGGTGCCGATGATCCCGTTCTTGCGCGTCAAACCCGTGACCAATTAATCGCGCTCCTTGATAAAGGCGGCTTCCGCCTTCGAAAATGGGCAAGCAACTCATCTGACCTTCTGTCAGACATCGATCCTTCCGATCATAGCTTAGCCACTCACAAAGTCCTTCAGGACGACGAGCAAATCAAAGTTTTAGGGATCACTTGGAATCCATCGCTCGACGTTTTCCAATTTCGTGTTTCCATACCTTCCTCTCCGTCTAATACAAAACGAATGGTCCTTTCAACTATCGCGAAATTCTTTGACCTTTTAGGATGGGCCACACCCGTTATTATAACCGCGAAAATCTTTATGCAAACTTTGTGGTTGCTTAAATGCACATGGGATGAGGAACTTCCCAGCCAACAGCTAAATGACTGGACAGAATACCGAGACAAACTTCCAAGCCTTAATGCTATCAAGATACCGCGGTGGACCGAACATGGACCTCATACCATTCATTGTTCCCTTCATGGCTTTTGCGATGCCTCGACGAAGGCATTCGCAGCCGCCGTATACCTTCAACTCGTCCATGTCGACGGCTCCGTTTCGGTCTCAATCGTTATGGCCAAATCAAAGGTAGCCCCACTCAAAACTTTAAGTGTTCCCCGCCTGGAGTTGAAAGCAGCTCACCTACTCGTTAACCTAATCCAATACGTTCGTACCGCTCTCCAGCTTCCCCACCTCGAGACTGTCTGTTGGACAGACTCTCAGATTGTCCTAGCCTGGCTGAACCAATTTCCATCTCGATGGAAAACCTTTGTAGCCAATCGTGTTTCCGCCATCCAATCACAGCTTCCTGAGGCCTCGTGGCGTCACGTCCCGACGCACGATAATCCTGCAGACTGCGCGTCCCGCGGCATCGCTCCCGACGCATTACAAACTCACAGTTTATGGTGGTCAGGCCCTTTATGGCTACGCCAACCACCCGACTGTTGGCCGAATACGTGCCCTCCATTACCACCAGAAATCCCCCTCGAGGAACGCCGAGAACAACCCGCTCACACCGCCTATGCGACACCGAGCTGGGATCTTTCCTCGCGTTTCTCCTCCTGGCCTAAATTACTCCGAATTACCGCGTACCTTTACCGCTTCCTATTGAGACGACGCTCCACCCTGCCCATCGATGGCTACTCTACACGTTTGTCACCTGAAGAAATTCAACGAGCTAAACATTACTGGCTCAAAACCATGCAAGCCGAGTTGTTTCCCCACGAACTCACAGCGTTGACAAACAAAACCGCGCTGCCAAAAACCAGTCCGCTCTCCCCTCTCAATCCCTACTTGGATCCTGATGGCCTTATCCGCGTAGGCGGAAGGCTGCGCCATGCATGTCTTCCCGGTACAACAAAAAATCCGATCGTTCTGCGGTCACATCCGTTGTTGTCTCGCCTTATCGAGCACCATCATTTACGAACTTTACATGCCGGGCCTCATGCTCACCCTCGCGTCACTTCGGAGTGAGTTTTGGATTCTCCGTTCTCGAGCAACCGTTCGCTCTGTGCTATACAAGTGCATCCGATGCACACGCGAACGTGCCGAAACACCGATCGAACTTATGGGAGATCTACCGGAAGCCCGAGTTAACCGTACCGTTCGAGCCTTTATACATACCGGCGTCGACTATGCAGGTCCCATCGCTATTCGTACCGCTCCCGGACGCGGACACAAGTCTCAAAAGGCCTACATAGCATTGTTCGTATGCTTAACTACCAAAGCCATTCACTTGGAGCTTGTAAGTGACTACAGTTCTGCGACTTTCCTGGCCGCGTATCAGCGATTTGTGTCTCGCCGAGGACTGCCAAAAGCCATGTACTCCGATAATGGTACGACCTTTCAAGGCGCTGATCGAGAACTTTCACAAGCGTACTCGCAAACAATCCGCGATCCGAATTTTATAAACCAACTCGCAACCGACAAAACTGAGTGGCATTTTCTACCTCCCGCAGCGCCTCATTTCGGAGGCCTTTGGGAAGCCGGCGTTCGGAGCGTAAAGCATCATTTGAAACGATGCATCGGTCCCCATACGCTCACGTTCGAGGAGATGACCACGCTTCTCTGTAAAATTGAGGCGTGCCTGAATTCCAGGCCTATTGCTCCCGTTTCCGATAGTCTTGATGACTACCAAGCTTTGACGCCTGGTCATTTTCTCGTCGGTACCGCTCTTATCGCCCCTCCTGAGCCTAGCGTGCTCGATCTTAACGAAGCAAGGCTGTCGCGCTGGCAAATGATCCAGCAGTTAACCGAAGTTTTTTGGAGGTCATGGTCGAGCGACTACTTGCATTCCCTTCAACAACGCCCGAAATGGCGCGTTGTCCAGCGACTAGCCAGAGTTGGCCAAATCGTTCTTTTGCGCAACCCCTTGGTCCCTCCGTGCCAATGGGAACTCGGCCGCATTACCGCTTGTCATCCTGGAGATGACGGCCTGACTCGCATAGTTACCGTGAAGACGCATCGATCTGAGTACAAACGACCGATTGTCAAACTCTGTTTCCTCCCCGTCGAGATTAATCTTGAAGAATCAAAGAATTCTGCCACGGCGGGCGGAACCACCCCCTAACGGCGATCACAGATATTCAACGATAAACTTAATTATAAGCTTTGTAATATATTGTACCGATTTTTCATCAGTGTATATAGTTGTATAACCATTAGCATAAGTACCATGTCTATACCGTAAGCTTTTCGAATGCAATTATACATTCGAGGCGGGCGGTATGTTTAGGAATAAGCGTTCAATTTAATATTAATTTTTAACCCGATTTCGCGCGCGCTCCGCTTGCGCCCGCGTGCCGTACGCTCAGCGTTCCGCGTGACGAGCGAGGCCGAGCCGGCCCGATCCGTCAGCGTAAACAACGCTCGGGTCGGCAGAAGACGATGATCGCCTGAGTCGACATTCCTACGTGTACAAAGACGGTTCGAATTTGGCAATTGTAACGTGCATCTTGAGATAACGCGCCTACGCCTTTTCGTGAGATCGGTTCCCTGCACTACACGCGAGGACCGTACCGGCTGTGCGGCGTGCATCTGAGTGCATCTCCACGTGCGCCTCGAACTCAGAGCGAATTACGAGCTCTGTCGCCCGCGAACGAGTTTACGTCGCGGTGCTTCGTCTCAGTACCGTGTTTCAAATACCGTTGTCGTCTCCGTAATACCAAAGACAAGAGTGCGTGCATTTAACCGCATCGACAGTGCAATTTGTGATACCGCTCGCCTCTACCGCCAACATTGACATTAAAATATATAGTGTATCTTAATAATTTGGAGCCGTTATTTGAAAGTCCTTCCGCCTTGGTGTGCGAACCTTTGTCAAGGTTGTATCAGCCACCATCAACAACAAACATTTTGGTCCTTCGAGCCGGATCGCTGCCAAGGAGAAAAAACTGTTTGTGACTTTCACGGTCCTATTATTGATATTATCATCTTCCATGTCGACCGTTGAGGAACTTCTTGCCACACAAAGGCGACTCTTGAATTCTATATCTCGAAGTGCTGCCTAATTTCAAGAAGCTCGGACAAGCCAAGATGACAACAGCCGTCACCCGACAACGTCTCTCGACATTGAAAGAGATGTTTGCCCAATGCCAAGAGATGGATGACAAAATAGAGCTTCTTGCCGACGACAAGATCAGAGCTACCGATGCCTTACTTCACCGAAATCGTATCATCGCCTGTGAGGACGCTTACTACGAAGCTGCGGACTTCATGGCTGAGGTACTTGAAGCCCACGAGATTGACACTCCAAATGCAACTTCACGTAACGTAAGTGGCGTTTCTGATTCATACCGTGCAACATCGCATCTACCAACGATCAACCTACCTACATTCGACGGGAGCTTCGAAAAATGGGAGAATTTCCGCGATCGTTTTAAGTCAATGGTCTGTAACGAACCTAGTTTATCGAATGTTGAGCGTATGCATTATTTATGCTCGTGTGTAAAAGGGGATGCAAGTACCGCGCTCGAACATCTCGCGATTACCAATAACAATTTCGAAGTCGCGTGGAATATCCTCGTCTCTCGTTACGATAATAAACGTCGTATCATAACGATTCATTTACAGAGCCTATTAAATCTTCCGTCACTTACCGCAGAAACCTCCAAAGATCTTCGGAACCTTCGCGATCAAACTAACGCGTCAATTCAAGCTCTCAAAAATCTCGGTCGAGCTGTCGAACATTGGGATGATTTGCTAGTTTTTCTTGTTGCTCAAAAGCTTGATAAATCGTCGCGAAAAGCTTGGGAACTCAAGCTAGGGGACACCATGGATTACCCTCGTTATCGTGAATTAGATCAATTTCTCGAATCGCGCATTCGCGCCTTAGAAGCGATCTTGCCATCGACAAAAGAAAAATCTGTGGAACCCGCGAAGAAAAAATCACTTGCGTCGCACTCTGCTTCCGCAGTTCCGTTCGCATGTGCTCTGTGTAAAGAGAATCATTTGCTTTATCAGTGCCCCGCGTTTTTAAAGCAAACTCCATCCCAACGTTCCGACTTCATTAGAAAAAATAAGCGCTGTCTGAATTGTTTCAGTACCAAACATAATGTGAGAGAATGTACGAGTTCTCATGCGTGCCGACAATGTCAAAAGCGACATCATTCATTGTTACATTTCGATAACCTCGTCAAGCCAACCGAGACTGAATCCGTTTCTGTCTCAATTCCCGCCAGTACCGAAAAGAAAACCAATGAGATTGCAACGCATTTGATCTCAAAAACCGTAGCGCCAAACTCTAAAGTTTTACTCGCCACCGCACGCGTTCGCGTACACTCTAACTCCGGTCGCTACGTCACTGTCCGCGCATTACTCGATCAAGGATCTGTGTCAACGTTGATGACTGGATCGCTTGCACAGTCCCTTCGATTGCCGAGAATTAAACGAGCAGTTTTCGTTACGGGTATCGGTGAAACCCAGTCAGTTGTGCGACACGCTGCTCAAATTACGATAACCCCTGCGTCTCGCGATGCACCTGCTTACTCGACTACCGCGTTAATCCTTCCGTCGTTAACAAAATATATTCCGAGTCGAATCGAAACGGTGTGTCAATGGAAGCACATCGCCGGGCTCAACCTTGCCGATAGTGAACCCATGAGTCCCGATCCGATTGACGTCATCATAGGGGCCGACTTATTCGGCATGCTCGTGCTTGACGGTGTTCGAAAAGGTTCCGTCAACGAACCAACCGCGCAAAACACTACCCTCGGTTGGATCATCTCCGGTCCAATCGCACCACCTCCTACCTCTCCATCATCCGTATCCGTTTACCACGGTGATATCTACGAGGCTCTTGATTTCGACATCCGTCGATTTTGGGAAGTCGAGGAGATACCTCAGAAGGCACATCTCAGCCCTGAAGGAACGCCAATGTGAGGAGCACTTCATAGCCACTCACTCCCGTACTCCGCAAGGACGTTATGTGGTTAGATTACCGTTTAAAACCGGACCGCCTATACAGTTAGGTGAGTCCCGCTCTATTGCCTTAGCGAAGTTCCATCAATTGGAACGCCGACTCCAGCGAGATTCCAATCTAGCCTCAGCCTACCGCGAATTTCTCGCTGAATACGAGCAACTCGGTCACATGATCGAAGTCTCACCCAATGAAGCTACCGCGCTACCACAATCGTATTACATCCCGCATCATGCCGTCTTACGAGAAGACAGTGCGACCTCTCGTTTGCGCGTAGTATTCAACGCTTCTTCCCCAACCACTAATGGCATGTCGCTAAACAGCCACATGTTAATAGGACGAAAACTCCAAAAGGATTTGCCTACTGTCATCATTCTGTTACGTCAGCCCCGGTACATTTATATCGCTGACATCGTAAAAATGTATCGCCAGATCTTGGTCGATGCACGCGACATCACCTACCAAGCGCATCTTATGGCGACCTGTCGCCAGACGAGCCTGTAAAGGAATATATCCTCTTGACAGTTACCTATGGCAGTGCTGCCGCTCCATACCTCGCTCTCCGCGTTTTAGAGCAACTCGCCACTGATCACGGAGCCGAGTTTCCATTAGCGATGCTCGTTTTACTCCGTCAAACCTATGTTGACGATGCTGCGTTCGGTGCCGATGATCCCGTTCTTCGCGCGTCAAACCCGTGACCAATTAATCGCGCTCCTTGATAAAGGCGGCTTTCGCCTCCGAAAATGGGCAAGCAACTCATCTGACCTTCTGTCAGACATCGATCCTTCCGATCATGGCTTAGCCACTCACAAAGTCCTTCAGGACGACGAGCAAATCAAAGTCTTAGGAATCACTTGGAATCCATCGCTCGACGTTTTCCAATTTCGTGTTTCCATACCTTCCTCTCCGTCTAAGACAAAACGAATGGTCCTTTCAACTATCGCGAAATTCTTTGACCCTTTAGGATGGGCCACACCCGTCATTATAACCGCGAAAATACTTATGCAAACTTTGTGGTTGCTTAAATGCACATGGGATGAGGAACTTCCCAGCCAACAGCTAGATGCCTGGACAGAATACCGAGACAAACTTCCAAGCCTTAATGCGATCAAGATACCGCGGTGGACCGGACATGGACCTCATACCATTCATTGTTCCCTTCATGGCTTTTGCGATGCCTCGACGAAGGCATTCGCAGCCGCCGTATACCTTCGACTCGTCCATGTCGACGGCTCCGTTTCGGTCTCAATCGTTATGGCCAAGTCGAAAGTAGCCCCACTCAAAACGCTAAGTGTTCCCCGCCTGGAGTTGAAAGCAGCTCACCTACTCGTTAACCTACTCCTATACGTTCGTACCGCTCTTCAGCTACCGCACCTCGAGACCGTCTGTTGGACAGACTCTCAGATTGTCCTAGCCTGGCTGAAGCAATCTCCATCTCGATGGAAAACCTTTGTAGCCAATCGTGTTTCCGCCATCCAATCACAGCTTCCTGAGGCCTCGTGGCGTCACGTCCCGACGCACGATAATCCTGCAGACTGCGCGTCCCGCGGCATCGCTCCCGACGCGTTACAAACTCACAGTTTATGGTGGTCAGGCCCTTTATGGCTACGCCAACCACCCGACTGTTGGCCGAATACGTGCCCTCCATTACCACCAGAAATCCCCCTCGAGGAACGCCGAGAACAACCCGCTCACACCGCCTATGCGACACCGAGCTGGGATCTTTCCTCGCGTTTCTCCTCCTGGCCTAAATTACTCCGAATTACCGCGTACCTTTACCGCTTCCTATTGAGACGGACGCTCCACCCTGCCCATCGATGGCTACTCTACACGCTTGTCACCTGAAGAAATTCAACGAGCTAAACATTACTGGCTCAAAACCATGCAAGCCGAGTTGTTTCCCCACGAACTCACAGCGTTGACAAACAAAACCGCGCTGCCAAAAACCAGTCCGCTCTCCCCTCTCAATCCCTACTTGGATCCTGATGGCCTTATCCGCGTAGGCGGAAGGCTGCGCCATGCATGTCTTCCCGGTACAACAAAAAATCCGATCGTTCTGCGGTCACATCCGTTGTTGTCTCGCCTTATCGAGCACCATCATTTACGAACTTTACATGCCGGGCCTCAGCTCACCCTCGCGTCACTTCGGAGTGAGTTTTGGATTCTCCGTTCTCGAGCAACCGTTCGCTCTGTGCTATACAAGTGCATCCGATGCACACGCGAACGTGCCGAAACACCGATCGAACTTATGGGAGACCTACCGGAAGCCCGAGTTAACCGTACCGTTCGAGCCTTTATACATACCGGCGTCGACTATGCAGGTCCCATCGCTATTCGTACCGCTCCCGGACGCGGACACAAGTCTCAAAAGGCCTACATAGCATTGTTCGTATGCTTAACTACCAAAGCCATTCACTTGGAGCTTGTAAGTGACTATAGTTCTGCGACTTTCCTGGCCGCGTATCAGCGATTTGTGTCTCGCCGAGGACTACCAAAGGCCATGTACTCCGATAATGGTACGACCTTTCAAGGCGCTGATCGAGAACTTTCACAAGCGTACTCGCAAACAATCCGCGATCCGAATTTTATAAACCGACTCGCAACCGACAAAACTGAGTGGCATTTTCTACCTCCCGCAGCGCCTCATTTCGGAGGCCTTTGGGAAGCCGGCGTTCGGAGCGTAAAGCATCATTTAAAGCGATGCATCGGTCCCCATACGCTCACCTTCGAGGAGATGACCACGCTTCTTTGTAAGATTGAGGCGTGTCTGAATTCCAGGCCTATTGCTCCCGTTTCCGATAGTCTTGATGACTACCAAGCTTTGACGCCTGGTCATTTTCTCGTCGGTACCGCTCTTATCGCCCCTCCTGAGCCTAGCGTGCTCGATCTTAACGAAGCAAGGACTGTCGCGCTGGCAAATGATCCAGCAGTTAACCGAAGTTTTTTGGAGGTCATGGTCGAGCGACTACTTGCATTCCCTTCAACAACGCCCGAAATGGCGCGTTGTCCAGCGACTAGCCAGAGTTGGCCAAATCGTTCTTTTGCGCAACCCCTTGGTCCCTCCGTGCCAATGGGAACTCGGCCGCATTACCGCTTGTCATCCTGGAGATGACGGCCTGACTCGTGTAGCTACCGTAAAGACGCATCGATCTGAGTACAAACGACCGATTGTCAAACTCTGTTTCCTCCCCGTCGAGATTAATATCGAAGAATCAAAGAATTCTGCCACGGCGGGCGGAACCACCCCCTAACGGCGATCGTACGTCTTTAGCGATCAACTTAATTATAACCATTGTAAATATTGTACCGATTTTTCATCAGTGTATATAGTTGTATAACCATTAGCATAAGTACCATGTCTATACCGTAAGCTTTTCGAATGCAATTATACATTCGAGGCGGGCGGTATGTTTAGGAATAAGCGTTCAATTTAATTGTTAATTTTCAACCCGATCTCTCGCGCGCTCCGCTCGCGCCCGCGTGCCGTACGCTCAGCGTTCCGCGTGACGAGCGAGGCCGAGCCGGCCCGATCCGTCGGCGTAAACAACGCTCGGGTCGGTAGAAGACGATGATCGCCTGAGTCGACATTCCTACGTGTACAGAGACGGTTCGAATTTGGCAATTGTAACGTGCATCTTGAGATAACGCGCCTACGCCTTTTCGTGAGATCGGTTCCCTGCACTACCCGCGAGGACCGTACCGGCTGTGCGGCGTGCATCTGAGTGCATCTCCACGTGCGCCTCGAACTCAGAGCGAATTACGAGCTCTGTCGCCCGCGAACGAGTCTACGTCGCGGTGCTTCGTCTCATTACCGTTTTTCGTGTACCGTTGTCGTCTTCGTAATACCAAAGACAAGAGTGCGTGCATTTAACCGCATCGTAAGTGCAATCTGTGATACCGCTCGCCTCTACCGCCAACATTGACATTAAACTATATATTTTATCTCAATAATTTGGAGCCGTTATTTGAAAGTCCTTCCGCCTTAGTGTGCGAACCTTTGTCAAGGTTGTATCAGCCACCATCAACAACAAACAGCCATGGTTCGATTCTTTCTGCCGGGCGTCGCGTTCTCGCTCGGAACGAGGGTTAACAATGTTTATTGGAACTAATTGTTTACCGGACGCAAGTTTCTGTTTACAATTATCGACGGCTTTACAATGTTTGGGCCGGCCGAAATGGGCCCGCGTTTTTTGGGAAAGCGCGCCAGTCATCCTCCCCCCCTTTAGTCGGAATCAGACTCGGAAAGTCGGCGGTCGGTCGGTGCGCGCTTCAAGTCTTGCACGTGTACGTGTCTAAACCATTTCCCCGAGCGGCTACGGAGATCTACGATGACGGGCGAAATTATGCGGCAGACTTTGAGCGGTCCTATGAATTTAGGCGCGAGTTTCGCGTTAAACGCGGTTTGTTTACTGGAAAGCGGGCGGTCTCGCTTCCACACCCACTCGCCGATCTGTGGACGCCAGTCTCGGCGGCGCAAATTATAGTGCTTTTCTTGGTGTTGGAACGCGCGGGCGAGTTGTATTCTCACGAGATCGTATGCCTCGGTGAGCCGGCGACGGACGACCGATGGCGGTATCGCGGATTCGGTAAGCGTTTTCTCCCCGGGGCGACGTAGCTCGCAGCCGTGATTAAGGAACGCGGCAGTGTAGCCGGTCGCGTCGTGTTTCGCGGTATTGTACGCGAATTGAAGTTCGAGCAGATGTTCGTCCCACGCTTGGTGCTTCTTTGTGTATTGCCCGATCATCGTTTTTATGACGCGGTTGGTCCGCTCCACTGGGTTGCAGTGGGGCGCATAGGCCGGTGTAAACTGGTGGCGAATCTCGCAATCTTTTAATAGTTTGGCGAGCTGCTTCGATTTTAGTTGCGTGCCATTGTCTGACAGTATTTCATCAGGGCACCCGTGGCGGAGAATAACGGCCTCCATGATGTGCTTTACGATGGCTGGTGCGGTGGCTCGGCGTAAAGGTCGGAGTTCGACCCATTTCGTGAACCGATCCAGCATGTTTAAAAGCCAAATATGACCGGCGGTGGAGCGGGGCAGCGGACCGACGAGATCAATGGTTATTTGCTGCCACGGGTGATCGAGCGCGGTTGGGTGTAGTTGCCTGGCGGGCTTTTCTTGCGCTACTTTGTGCGCGAGGCATGTTGGGCTTTTCCGCACGTATCGGGCGATGTCTTGGAACATGCCTGGCCAGTAGAATTTCGCCGCAATTCTGGCGATGGTTTTCGCGATCCCTAGGTGCCCGGCTGTGGGCGCATCATGGTATTGCTCTAATACCGCGGGCCGCCGTTCTTTCGGCACGCACTTCTTCCACTGTTCCCCCTCCGCGGTTTCTTTGAAATCCAGGCTGTGGAGTATGTGTTTCCATAATCGGCCATGTTCGATTCGGAAATCTGGTATTTCGTGTGGAGTTGATTCGGCGGTGCGCCATACTCTCTGATACCACGTGCATTTCGGCCGCATTACCGCGGCCACTTCCGGCTGTCGGGAGAGCGCGTCGGCGACTTTATTTAGCACGCCCTTCCGGTACTAGACCTCAAAATCGTACTGCTGTAATTCGAAGACCCAGCGACCGAGGCGGCCTGCCGGCGAGTCGATCTTATGTAGCCATTTCAGCGACTGGTGATCGGTGATTACCGTAAATCGGTACCCTTCGAGTTATCCCCGTAGTCGACGGATTCTCCAGACCACGGCCAGACATTCTAATTCCATCGCGCTGTAGTTTCGCTCGGCGTTGTTTAAGGCGCAACTTGCGTATGCTATGACCCGTTCCCCTTCGGGAAAATACTGCGTCAGGACGGCCCCTAGGCCCGTGGTGCTAGCGTCTGTTTGCAAGAAGAATTGTCGGTTAAAATCTGGGCACGCGAGTACCGGCGAGGTCGTCAACGCGGTCTTTAAGGTGTCGAACGCGGCTTGTTCGGCGTCCCTCCAAGTCCAACGGGCGCGTTTGCGTGTAAGTGCGGTCAGCGGCGCGGCGAGAGTCGCGAAATTTTTAACGAACCGACGGTACCAGGACGCGACTCCTAAGAACCGGCGGACGTCGCGTACGGTTTGCGGGGCTTCCCATTTGGCGACGGCGCTAACTTGCTCGGGGTCCGTTCGTACGCCGTCGCGGTCGACAATATGGCCGAGATATTTTAGTCGGTCGACGCAAAAGCGGCATTTCTCCTCGTTGATGCGCAGTTTCGCCTCCCGTAGTCGTCGGAACACTTCCTTGACCAATCTTAAATGCTCTTCAAATGTTTCGCTGATGATTATTGTGGCAACCTCCGTCAGCCACCAGCCTCCAGGAAAACCTCCGCTCCAGCGGCACGCGGTGTCCGCGACAGAAAACCTCTGCTCCGACGGCACGTGGTGATCGCGACAGAAAACCTCTGCTCCGACGGCACGTGGTGTTCGCGACAGAAAAGCGCGGTTAGAATATACGATGCGCGCGGGACAGTTTCATGTCATTCAAAGCGGAGAGTTTCAAGGCGCTGAGAAAGCGAGAGTTTCAAGGCGCGAGTTGACAGATAGGTTTCCTAGCAACCCCGTTGTCAATAGATTTTCGGGTATAAAAGGAGAGCCCGATGCGAGGAAAACTCGGAGTATTTCGAGCAGCCGGCCAGGGCGGACATCCCAGCCTCAAGACGCCGCTCTCGAAGCACACCCGAAGCCCTTCCCGGCTCGCCGGTGAAGAGGTCGTAGCGCGATCCTCGGTTCGCCGGAGGACACAGCCGCTGCCTCTGACGTGCTACACAACCAAACGCAAGGTTGTCCTTAGTGACTGCCTTGCGAACGGCGCTCAGCCGCCTCCTAGCGCGAAGTGCACGACGACTGACCTATTCCCGGTCCCTCCGAGAAAGGTCATCGTCATTGATCCGCTTCCGAGCGCCAGCCGCCGGGAAACTAGCGCTCGCCGCCCCAAGAGCAGGTCGCTCCCTTCGCTGGAGAATTCTCCAGTCGTCGGCGCTCAGTCGCCCGAAAAAGAAGGTAACCTAGCAACTAGCAAAGAGACATTAATAGACGCCAGACGTCTAGGTGAACTCTCACCAATTCTCGGTGCCAGTTGCCCGCCTTTACCGACATCATTCATTTCCCCGAACCTAACCAAGACATTCCTTCCAGCATCCTCTACACCAATCCCGAAGGTTGGAGATATCCTCAAGGAGTTTGAGATACCTCGACCTGTCTCTCCGCTTCCTCCCTCTCCCAAGCCAGGTGACAGGGAATTCCGGTCGGTAAGGTCCCGAGACGCAGCTACGCAGACCTCGGAGTCAAACCAAGCGAGAACAACAGTGAGGAGCGTCGGAACGCAAGCCAAACCTCGGGGTAGAGGAAACAGGAAGAAAAACCAGAATAGAAACTCGAATAGAAACAAAGAGAATTTTATATGTCATAATTGCCACAAATGCACAAAATGTGGAAAGTGTTAAAATGTTGAGTTAAGAATAAAAGTTTAATGTAAAATCAGCCATAATTTCTTTAGCGAATCCCACACAATTAGAATAGGAAAGCGTCTAAACAAATCAAGCGAGCGAAATAATTTGCGAGCGACAAAACGATAGAGAGTAATTCCTAAATTGGTGACCCCGACGTGATTCGCTAAGAAAGCAAAATGGAGGGCGACGGAAGAATTCAGGTAAATGGAGAGAATCAAGTTGGAAGAGTATCCATAAGGATACCGCCTTTCTGGAACGATGAACCCGAATTGTGGTTCGCGCAGTTAGAAGGACAATTCGTCCTGAGCGGAATAACGGCGGATTCAACGAAGTACTCTTGCGCCATCTCACAGCTAGATTCGAGACAGATAAAAGAAATCAAAGACGTAATTACACAGCCCCCGGAGGTTGACAAATACGAGACGGTTAAAAAAGCGCTCATACAGAGGCTTACAGTTTCGCAAGAGCAACGGACCCGACAACTCCTCGAGCTTGAGGAGATTGGAGACAGGAAGCCGTCCCAATTTCTTCGGCACTTGCGCACCCTGGCAGGGAGCAATGTCCCAGATTCACTCCTTCGAACGCTTTGGCTCGGGCGACTCCCAACGCAAATGCAGATGGTTCTTGCAACCAGAACTGACGATCCGTTAAATGACGTGCCACAGCAAGCAGACCGCATCCACGAGATGTCAAGTAAAATGGTAATTGCTGCCACATCTGTTGGAGGTCAGAAAAAAACGCTCGAAGAGCAGATCCAGGCTTTAACTAAGCAAGTCGAATCGCTAACGACTCGTCTCTCAAGAGACAAATCAAAGAAAAGATTTGAAGGGAAAAGAGATCGAAGCCGAAGCAGAAGCCAATCGAAGGGTAGGAAATATGATGAGAAAAACTGTTTTTACCACAACAGATTTGGCGAAAAAGCTAAAAAGTGCACGCAGCCGTGCGCTTTCAAATCGGAAAAAGAGCAGGGCAGTCACTGATGGCGGCCAGTGAACCCGCCCCAAGGCCCCGCCGCCTCTTCGTAACATGCCAGGTAACCAAAAGACGATTTCTTATTGATACGGGATCAGACGTCAGTGTCTTTCCAAGATCAATGACAGCAGGGTTCAAAAAACCTACAAATTACGAATTATTTGCAGCAAACGATACGACAATTACGACATACGAATGGGTCACACTTCAGCCAGAGTTCGGATTGCGACGTGCATTTCCTTGGCGATTCGTAGTGGCAAACGTCACACAGCCAATCATAGGAGTTGATTTCCTAGCACATTACCATCTACTTCCCGATTTACAAAATGGAGTACTTCTTGATGGAATGACTCAGATTCATGCTAAAGGATCGGCAAGATCCGAAGCCATCGAGACAGTTAAGGTTCTCGCCGTCGAAAATAAATATCATCGAATTCTGGCTGAATTTCCCGGCATTACCAGGGCAACTCCTGGCGCACGAAAAGCAAAACATTCTACAGAACATTTCATCAAAACGACGCCAGGTCCGCCAGAAGCATGTCGTCCACGAAGGTTGGCCCCTGAAAAACTTAAGGCAGCGAAAGCCGAGTTTAATCTCCTTCTTCAGGAGGGGATTATACAAATTTCAAAAAGTCCTTGGTCTTCGCCATTGCATATGGTTCCCAAAAAGGGTGGCGCATGGAGGCCCTGCGGAGATTATAGAGGGCTCAATAAAAGAACGGTGCCAGATAGCTACCCAGTTCCTCACATCGAAGATTTCTCGCAAAATCTACACGGAAAAAGAATTTTCTCGACACTAGATTTGGTACGGGCATATAACCAGATTCCTGTCCATCCTGATGACATTCAAAAAACAGCCATAACAACTCCTTTTGGGCTTTTCGAATACAAGTTCATGCCATTTGGACTTAGAAATGCAGCTCAAACCTTTCAACGCTTCATGAATGAAGTTTTGAGAGACTTTGATTTCTGCTACGTTTACATTGATGACATTCTGGTCGCATCTTGCAATGAAAAAGAGCATGAAGAGCATTTGCGCAAGGTTTTCAAAAAACTAGAAGAAAATGGCATTCTTTTGAGTCCGGCCAAATGTATCTTTGGAAAAGAAAAAGTCCTTTTTCTCGGATACGAAGTATCAGAAAAAGGCACTCAACCCCCTCAGGAAAGAATTGAGGCAATAAAGAATTTTTCAAAACCAGAGAATGTCCAACAGCTTCGACGGTTCTTAGGAACTTTAAACTTTTACAGAAGGTTTATTCCAGAAGCCGCCAAGGATCAGGCTTTATTAAATGGTCTGCTTGGTGGCCCAAAGACCAAAAAGAAAGCTCCAATTATTTGGAATGCTGAGATTGAAGAAGCCTTTATCAGATGCAAAGAAAGTCTCTCAAGAGCAACTCTTCTTGCACATCCAAGGCCAGAAGCGGAAATTGCTCTAACAACAGATGCATCTGATACAGCTGTCGGTGCCGTCATCCAGCAACGAGATGGAGAAGACTGGCAACCGTTAGCTTTCTTCAGCAAAAAATTAAATCCAGCTCAACAGAAATACAGTCCTTATGATAGAGAGCTTTTGGCTATTTATCTAGCAATCAAACATTATCGACATCTCCTCGAAGGAAGAATTTTCACGGTTTACACTGATCACAAACCGATAATCTTTGCTTTTCAGCAGGCTGCAGAACACAGCTCTCCCAGACAGGCACGTCATCTGCAATATATTGGGCAATTCACAACTAATATTCAACATATCTCGGGAAAAGAGAATGTTGTTGCTGACGCCCTGTCGAGAGTTGAAGGAATTCAAACCGCAGTCAATTTGGAAGATCTGGCGAGAGCACAGGAAGAGGATGCCGAAGTACAAGAGATACTAAAAGGGAACTCTTCACTTAAGCTCGAGAAAGTTCCAATTCCTGGAACCAGCTCTACACTCTACTGTGACACAACAACGCCTTACGCTCGACCTTTTGTGACGCAGGATTTCAGAAAACAAGTTTTTCAATCCCTACATAGTCTGTCACATCCAGGAACAAGAGCAACGACAAAGCTTGTCACACAGAGGTATGTCTGGCCCAGGATTAAGGCGGATTGCCATGAATGGGCAAGAGCTTGTATAGCTTGCCAGAAATCAAAAATTCAAAGGCACAATCGATCGCCTATCGGAAACTTTCACAGCCCTTCGAGACGATTTGAGCACATTCATATGGATTTGGTAGGACCATTACCGATTTCCAGAGGTTACAGGTATTGTCTTACCATAATCGATCGATTTACAAGGTGGCCCGAAGCCATCCCTGTTTCAGATATTTCGGCAGAAACCATCGCAGAGAATCTCTTCACGCATTGGATAGCGAGATTCGGCACCCCAGCTCGAGTTACTACGGATCAGGGAAGGCAGTTCGAGGCCGACCTGTTTCGACAACTCACCAAATTAACAGGCACCACTCATATCCGAACAACAGCTTATCACCCCGCAGCTAATGGCATGGTTGAACGTTTGCATCGTCAAATAAAAACGGCAATCAAATGCCACGGGACTGAAGCATGGACGGAGGTGCTGCCTGTCATCATGATGGGAATACGTTCTGCTTTCAAGGAGGATCTCCAAACAACTCCTGCGGAACTTGTTTATGGAGAATCCATAAGACTTCCGGGAGAGTTTCTTCAAGAGAATCCACAAGCAAACGTAATGAGCGAATTTCTACAGAGATTAAAAAAGACAATGAATGATCTGCGTCCTCAACCAGTCAAGAGACACGGAGCGTCTGCAACATTTGAACATAAAGATTTGGAAAAATCAACGCATGTCTTCCTCAGACATGATGCTCCAACACGGGCTCTGCAACCAACTTATGATGGACCTTTCGAAGTTCTCAGCAGAGGCGAAAAAGTCTTTAAGTTACGGATAAACGGTAAAAGTGTTAACGTAACTAAAGATCGATTAAAACCGGCTTATTTCCTAGCAAAACAGGATCAAGCCGAAAAACTTCCTGTGAAGCCACAACAGTCTAAGGATACTGCAACGCCTTCAGAACTCGCCGTCAAAACTCGCAGCGGTAGAGTATCACATAAAACGGTACGTTTTCAGATCGCGACTTTAAATCAACGAAGGGGGTAATGTGGCAACCTCCGTCAGCCACCAGCCTCCAGGAAAACCTCCGCTCCAGCGGCACGCGGTGTCCGCGACAGAAAACCTCTGCTCCGACGGCACGTGGTGATCGCGACAGAAAACCTCTGCTCCGACGGCACGTGGTGTTCGCGACAGAAAAGCGCGGTTAGAATATACGATGCGCGCGGGACAGTTTCATGTCATTCAAAGCGGAGAGTTTCAAGGCGCTGAGAAAGCGAGAGTTTCAAGGCGCGAGTTGACAGATAGGTTTTTTAGCAACCCCGTTGTCAATAGATTTTCGGGTATAAAAGGAGAGCCCGATGCGAGGAAAACTCGGAGTATTTCGAGCAGCCGGCCAGGGCGGACATCCCAGCCTCAAGACGCCGCTCTCGAAGCACACCCGAAGCCCTTCCCGGCTCGCCGGTGAAGAGGTCGTAGCGCGATCCTCGGTTCGCCGGAGGACACAGCCGCTGCCTCTGACGTGCTACACAACCAAACGCAAGGTTGTCCTTAGTGACTGCCTTGCGAACGGCGCTCAGCCGCCTCCTAGCGCGAAGCGCACGACGACTGACCTATTCCCGGTCCCTCCGAGAAAGGTCATCGTCATTGATCCGCTTCCGGGCGCCAGCCGCCGGGAAACTAGCGCTCGCCGCCCCAAGAGCAGGTCGCTCCCTTCGCTGGAGAATTCTCCAGTCGTCGGCGCTCAGTCGCCCGAAAAAGAAGGTAACCTAGCAACTAGCAAAGAGACATTAATAGACGCCAGACGTCTAGGTGAACTCTCACCAATTCTCGGTGCCAGTTGCCCGCCTTTACCGACATCATTCATTTCCCCGAACCTAACCAAGACATTCCTTCCAGCATCCTCTACACCAATCCCGAAGGTTGGAGATATCCTCAAGGAGTTTGAGATACCTCGACCTGTCTCTCCGCTTCCTCCCTCTCCCAAGCCAGGTGGCAGGGAATTCCGGTCGGTAAGGTCCCGAGACGCAGCTACGCAGACCTCGGAGTCAAACCAAGCGAGAACAACAGTGAGGAGCGTCGGAACGCAAGCCAAACCTCGGGGTAGAGGAAACAGGAAGAAAAACCAGAATAGAAACTCGAATAGAAACAAAGAGAATTTTATATGTCATAATTGCCACAAATGCACAAAATGTGGAAAGTGTTAAAATGTTGAGTTAAGAATAAAAGTTTAATGTAAAATCAGCCATAATTTCTTTAGCGAATCCCACACAATTAGAATAGGAAAGCGTCTAAACAAATCAAGCGAGCGAAATAATTTGCGAGCGACAAAACGATAGAGAGTAATTCCTAAAATTATTATATCATCCAGATATACAAAAACGTGCGGTTCTAATTCCGGGCCCAATATGGTGTCGAGGAGCCGTTGAAACGTGGCCGGAGCGAAGTGTAGGCCGAACGGCATTACTCTGAATTGCATGAGCCCCTTCCCGGGGACGGTGAATGCAGTCACGGGGCGGCTTTCCGGGGACAATGGCACTTGCCAATACCCGTGATCCAGGGTGGATAAATATTTAGCCCCTCTGAGCTTGTCGAGCGTGGCGGCGATGTGGGGTAGCGGGTACGCGTCCCTCTCTGTGACCTCGTTTACCCCCCGGAAATCTATGCAAAACCGGGGCCTGCCATCTTTCTTACGTACGATGACCACCGGTGAACTCTACGGGCTGTGGGATGGCTCAATAATGCCCTCCTTGAACATTTTATCGACCTCCTCGTCGATGATCGCCTGCATGGCGGGTTTACGGGAACGATACCGCTGTTTGAAAGGTACATCGGTCTTTACGCTAATTACGTGTTGCGTGCGGTCCGTGGGGCCGTGTACCCCCTCGAATTTCGGCAGTTCGTCGGCTAGGAACTCCTGGAGGCGCTCTTCTTCGGACCGCTTTGTTTCCCTCGTTTGTTCGATGGCGTGTGCCGGTGTGGCACGTGATCCCGCGCTTGGCGAAGGCAGTGGCGGTATCGAAAAGTCCAGTTTGGCCCACAAGTCGATGCCGATCAACATTTCGTTGTCGAGCGTGGGCATAATCTGGAAGTGATGCCAGAATAGTCGTCCTTGGATGTTAACGGGTACCGTCATGTACCCCCGTATGGGCGTGCTCGACCCATCGGCGAGATGCACCTGGCCGCTCTCGGGTTTTATTGCGTAATCCATTGCCTGTATTTTCTCGGCGGTCTGTGTGTTAATAAACGAGGCTTCGGAGCCGGTGTCTAATAAGGCGTCGAACGGTTGTCGGTGTACGAAGGCGGTCAGGTGCGGTCGTGGCTTGTATATTATGCGGAGGACCGGGGCACGGCCGCTTCTTCCCCGGCCCGAGCGGCATTTCCCGGCGGCGGGTGGCAGTCTTTCGTGAAGACACCGTCCCTCCCGCATTGCGAGCAGAAACGCCGGGGCGGTCGTTTGCAGTCGAACCTTGTACGTCCCCGCTGCTTGCACCTCCAGCAACACTCACAGCGGTCATACGCGACGGCGGCCGCCGCAGGTCTCGGTGCCGGGGTTTGGCGAGCACGCGTTTGTTCTTCAATGTGCTCGAATTCTTCCGCCAGTCGCAGGATATCCCTTGTGCGCTTTATCGTGTCTCGACGTACGTATAAATGGTAGCGCGGATGCATATTATTATACAGGTTTTCGACCTGATCTTCCTCGGTAAATCCCGTGGCGCGTCGCATCATGGTGCTCAGCTCTGTCGCAAATTTGCGATACGGTATGGAACGCCGTTTTACTCTTTAATAGCATAAATAATATTCTACGTAATATAAAAGTTTCAAGAAATAATTGTCTTCAGAAAAATGGTGATTCTTACTAATGAATTAAAATTATGTCAACCATAATAAAAATTGGGGTAAATTAAAATTATGTTGGGACATAATAAAAATCGGAATTATTTTTATGTCCCGACATAATTTTAATTTCACGAATTAAAAATATGTCTCGACATAATTTTAATTCATCCAATTTTTATGATGTCTCGACATAATTTTAATTTGTTCATATTTATGATGTCGCGACATAATTCTAATTTGAATTAAAATTATGTCGCGACATAATAATAACTGGATGAATTAAAATGATGTCGATACGTAAAAATAATTCCGAATTTTTATGATGTCTCGACATAATTTTAATTCATCCAATTTTTATGATGTCTCGACATAATTTTAATTCGTCGAATTTTTATGATGTCGCGACATAATTTTAATTTGCTGAATTAAAATTATGTCGCAACATAATAATAATTGGATGAATTAAAATGATGCCGATACGTAAAAATAATTCCGAATTTTTATGATGTCTCGACATAATTTTAATTCAACCAATTTTTATTATGTCTCGACGTCATTTTAATTCAGTCAATTTTTATGATGTCGCGACATAATTTTAATTCCAGAGGTGGTGATTTTCGTTCCACAATATTGGCAGCACTGGGTAGCACTGGCGCCAACAGTTCTTAAAGTACATGTGACTGTGCCGCGTGTTTGCATAACCTCGAAACAACGTTGCTTATAAATAAAATTGGAAATAAGTTTTGTGGCGATCACAGGCGTGACTACTTTAGCGAATCAGCGTTTCGCGACGTTTATACGAGCTGCAAGCTTGCTTGATGTAAGGAAAATCACTTTTGTATTCGGGATATTTCGTAAAGGCAATTTCCGCCTGTCGCTTTTCCTCGTTTTTACTCGCAGCTCGCAGTATGACTGTTAATAATTGTCAGTTTTGTGGTATTTAGTCTAATGCTGCTTAATTTTCCACAATTAATAACGTCGTGTGGGAAATTAGATAACAATTATGATAATATTATTATCAATTATTCAAAATATTAATATATATTTAATACAATCGTTTTAATTTTATACAGAGTACTTATCACATAAATGTTTCGTCGAAAATATATCTTGAAACTAAAATATCGTTGTGTAATAAAAACTAAAAGTATACGTTTCTGGCCAGGTTCTACTTGCTCTTTTATTTTCGTCTCGAGTGCGAGTAACACACGTGCGGAGGAGAAGAAAAAATAAGTGACTTTGGTGAGTGCTTGTGCAGAAATATACACACAGGGTGACTCGGTGATTTCTGTTTGGAGCGGCGAGGTCTGTTTGGAAAATAAAGCTTGATTTTCCACAATTAATAACGTCGTGTGGGAAATTAGGTAACAATTATGATACTATTCTTATTAATTATTCAAAATATTAATATATATTTAATACAATCGTTTTAATTTTATACAGAGTACCTATTACATAAATGTTTTGTCGAAAATATATCTTGAAACTAAAATATCGTTGTGTAATGAAAAACTAAAAGTATACGTTTCTGGCCAGGTTCTACTTGCTTTTTTATTTTCGTCTCTAGTGCGAGTAACACACGTGCGGAGGAGAAAAAAAAATAAGTGACTTTGGTGAGTCTGCTTGTGCAGAATATACGCACAGGGTGACTCGGTGATTCTGTTTGGAGCGGCGAGGTCTGTTTGGAAAATAAAGCTTGATTTTCCACAATCAATAACGTTGTGTGGGAAATTAGGTAACAATTATGATACTATTCTTATCAATTATTCAAAATATTAATATATATTTAATACAATCGTTTTAATTTTATACAGAGTACCTATCACATAAATGTTTCGTCGAAAATATATCTTGAAACTAAAATATCGTTGTGTAATGAAAAACTAAAAGTATACGTTTCTGGCCAGGTTCTACTTGCTCTTTTATTTTCGTCTCGAGTGCGAGTAACACACGTGCGGAGGAGAAAAAAAAATAAGTGACTTTGGTGAGTGCTTGTGCAGGAATATACACACAGGGTGACTCGGTGATTTCTGCTTGGAGCGGCGAGGTCTGTTTGGAAAATTAAGTGCAACAGTCAGGTGAGCAATTAGTTTATTGTTTATTATCACATATAATACAATAGTAAAGAATTTAGTTATTCGTAAGACGTTGAAATAAATTCAAAATATATGATTAAAGCTAAAAAATATAATAATTATTAATAAATATAGTAAATTTATTTATAGAAATATAATGAATTTTAAAATACTATTCAATATTATTATTTTTTTCTTTATTATTATTATTATTATTATTATAAATTAGTAATCAAAAATTTATATTTATTTAGTTACTATTATGGAAGAGAGAGGTCCGGTAGGAGTCCATGTAGGAAGGACTCTCAAAAGAATTCGACAAATTATAGCTGATGCTGTAAGGACTTATGAATATTCGAAGAATATAGAGTACGGTCCACTGTATATGGCTAAAACAAATTTGAGGAGAATATCTACCGAAATATCAGTAAACACTTATAATAAACTTTTGGAAGCAATAGAGGCTTTATTTTTAATTCGACTTGATGGGCATCAGCAACGAGGGTATACTGCACCTAGAATAAATTCGAACAGTTAGTATTTTATTATTATTGTTGTCACAGTTTAATTTCAATATAAATAAATATGTATTCTGCTTATTTAATTATGTTACTTAAGGCTCCTGGGTAGTCGTCGCTTCTATCCTTGTTTGATGACGTCAGAAGCGAGAAATGAGTGGAAATGACACGTTGAGAATTCTTGCGTGTCATTTCTAAATAAAACGATATTTCCACAATTATGATCCTTCAGATCACTTTAGCACACTTTGAAAATACTCCTTCCCCTTGACAGGTAATAAACAGCCGTAAAATGAATGTAATACGAAGCCTAACCATGCAGGCTTACGCGCCTACCAGCGCCTGTGCATAAGCCTGCATGGTTAGGCTTCGTATTACATTCCTTTTACGGCTGTTTATTAACTGTCAAGGAAAAGGGATAAACTACGAAGTATTTTCGAAGTGTGCTGAAGTGATTTGAAGTGTTATTTTGTGCAAATATCTTTTTATTTAGAAATAACACGCAAGAATTCTCAACGTGTCATTTTCCACTCATTTCTCGCTTCTGACGTCATTAAACAAGGATAGAAGCGATGACTATCCAGGAGCCTTAATTATAATTATTAAATTCTATTAAATACGAATTTTATGCACACACACACTCAGTATACATACATACATACATACTTACATACTTACATGCATATATATATATATATATATATATATATATATATGTACATGCATATATGTATATTTGTATACATATATATGTATATATAATTATTGAATTTTTTAAACAGGAAAAGGTCGTCCTGTTGTTCAGTTAAATGAAGGACAATTAGCTTTATTGTACAATGAAGGGTACACCGCTATTGATATGGCAAACCACTTGGGTTGTTCAAAAAGTACCATCTATAAGAAATTATATGAATTAAATATGCCCATGCGTGCACGCTATTCGCAAATATCAGATGAGGAACTGAAAATAACTGTTGCACAAATTCATCAAGAGCATCCCAGAGCTGGACATATAGTACTCTCTCTTTCTCTCTCTCTAAAAGTTTTCAACATATTCTTACCAATACACTTAGGGATAATTACAATAATAAAAATAAATTGTAGATGATGCAATCATATTTAAAGGCAGCAGGAATTGTTGTGCCCAGACATCGAATAAGAGAAACTTTGAATGCATTAGATCCAATTGGTACTGCAAGTAGATGGAGCCGAGCGATTAAGAGAAGAACTTACAAGTAGCAACTCCAAATTCATTATGGCATATGGACGCACATTTAAAACTATCAGGTATACTTTTTTTTTTCGTTTAATATGTTCCTTTCTATTGATCTATTATGTAAACTTTTTCTTTTTTTTTCTTATCTTTTGTACACAATTATTTATATTTACACAATTTCGTGCACTTTTACACAATTCTTTATAATTATATATAGATATAATTAACTTATATTTAAATTTACAGATGGGGTTTTGTGATTCATAGTTGCATTGATGGATATTCCAGATTGATAATATATTTAGTATGCGAAACATCTATTCAAGCAGATCCTGTCGTCAATTTCTTTGTGAATGCAGTAAATAGTTATGGTCTTCCTTCACGAGTACGGTCAGATCACGGATATGAAAATATGCTTGTAGCCGTTTTAATGAACACAATTCGCGGCATGAATAGAGGAAGCCATATAACTGGCAAATCGGTTCATAATCAAAGAATTGAAAGATTATGGGTCGATGTGTTTAAAGAAGTATGTGATTCAATTATACTGAATTATATTCTTTAGAAGATCAAGGGTTATTAGATATTGAAAACATCACGCACAGATTTTGCGTACAATATATTTATAAAAATGTTATTAATAAAAAGCTATCATCATTTCAATCTGCATGGAATGTTCATGGTTTAAGAACGGAAAATAATAAGTCTCCACGGCAACTGTGGTTGAACGGAATATTGGAAAATTACAATATGACTTCTACAGCAGTGCGTGATATTTTCGATACCAATAATACGACTTTATATGAAAAACTTTTGGATTCCTTACAAGCTTTAGGAGTCGATCTTTCCGTCTCTGTTATAAATAACAACACGAGTCTTCCTCTTTCGTCTTTTACTGCGACATTACAAATAAGTGAAGAACAAAAATTGCAGCTGGAGGACATTATTAGTTCGGAAGAAAAATGTAATAAAGAAAAATATATGCTATGTGTAAATTTGTTAAGTTCTTAATACACTAATTAATATTATGTTATGTAAATTAAAGCACACGAATATGATAATTTTTGTATTGATAATTTTTAGTTTTAATGAACTCTTCTTCTTACTGTCATATCGCATGTATCAATATTGAACGCAATACGATTTTTAATATATAAATAAAATAATATGTGAATAAATAAACTTTAACTTTACTTTTAAGTGGATACTAATGTTTGAAAAAATTTGAGAACATTACTTTTCTTGTGCAACAAAAATTATTCTCTATGTTATTATACACTTTACTATAATATATTATCACGGTAAAGTAGGAGGATGAGAGATTAAATAAACAATATAATTCTTTTCTTATTTTTAAAATAAATTTATTTTTATTTAATATAAAATTATTAATTAATAATTAAGCACAGTCTTACAGTTTTGATGATTCAACAAAAAATACATATTTAATATTTAAGCTATTGCAATAGTAACACTTGTTAGAACCATTGTAAGCCTATAAACCTATTTACTTTGTAACATTGTAATAAAATAAACCTTGCTGAACAAAAATCAAAATAGATTTTTTTACATCTCAGAATGTAAATGTGTGTATAATTTTTTACACTTTAGAATTATGCATGTATATGTATCAAGTAATTAATATTATAATGTACGAGTTGAATAACAAGTGTTAAAATTAACACTACAACGATACAATAAAGAAAATTGCAAAGAAAACAAAAATCTTGTCATTTTTAATTGCCATTTAAACTGTTATTAAAAATTTTTCAGTATTAATAAATTAACTAAAAATTGTGAAATTGTGAAAAAATTGAAAAGTAGTTGATAAAATAAATGAGTATTATTCTATCAATTCCATTAATTAATACTCAAATATTATTATTACTTAAAAATTGAAGTAGGTATTCAAAATCTCTCTCATATATATATATATATATATATATACACACACATGCGTGTGCGTATGTGCGTATACCGAGGAAGTGATGCAGTACACGATTAATACATTGTATACTCCGTAACTTCCTCGCTATTTAAACACATATTCAAGTCATTCTTCAATTCATCGTAATTTGCATATGTTTTTGGTAATGTTATCGTATTGGTACATGTACTAAACATGGGCCTTTGACTTAATCCCACTGTGTCATTAAATTTTACATCAATATGCATTGGCATAAGGAAAGACCCAGTAATTAAAAATATCAAATTTTTCAATTTATCTTTGTCAAGACAGTGAATGTACATGGTAAAATAATGTAATATATCGTTTTCTTCATTTGTTAGATGAGAATCAGTTACCAAGCATTAACGAATTTGTAGCAGTAGGGGTCTGCATATCCAAAAGAACATCAAAGTCGCAACGATTCCAGAAGTCAGCATATTTTGCTGGTGATACACCTTCCCGAATTTTTAAAATCAGTTTTTTAGGTTTCTCTATTAAAATTTCTGTGGCTATAATTCTTAATTGTTCTGACAATGTCTCGGAACTTGGTCTCGCAAAAACCGATTTGTTGAAAAAAGTCCTGAACGGTCTCATTTTCTTTTTCAGTTAAAGACGCAAAATTTTTCAGAGCTTTTTTTAAAATCTTTCGTAAGTACGGATTTACGTAACGCAACAGTTCTTGTAATAAAATGTCAGGATTAATATCTCTCTCAGGCTTTGCAATTAACATTAGTGTGATCCTTGATAATTTTGCCGGTAAATTATTTGTTAAAAGCAATATATGTTGCAAGATTCGTCCAATTATGACAAATTTGTCTATTTCATTTAGTTTGCTTAGCTCCAAGTATGGAACTAAACAGTCTTCGCCTCGAAAAAATATACTCTCACATTAATAAAAAAAATATTAAACAATTCCTTAGTAAGACCCCCTCCATCAACACCCAGTTCTCCAAGAAAAGTAACTTGCAAATTTTTGTTAACTATTTGCTCATCCATATATAGATTCATTAAATCATGAAAACAGTGACTCCTTGATATCTCGATTCTCATTGCTTCTGCGTCTTCTGGAAGGAACGGGAATACTAAGCCTTTCTCCACATTAACAGTTTCCTCTTTGGTACCTTAAATTAATTATTTATTATTATTTTTTAAAATTAAATCGTCAAACACAAAATAAATATTGGTAATTTTTTTAACAAATTTATCTCTATTTTCCTTGTGAATAACACTTACATTACTTATATTATTTAAAAAAATATAATTTTTTACATACTTAATTGAATCATCCTTCTCTTCCTCTTCCTCTTCCTCTTCATCAAAATTATGTTTCTCCATTGTTCGACATTGTATTGTTGTGATCTTGACGGGCGAGTGACTGTTGCGCGTTGTGTACAGTTGAGAAGTTATTCAACGAAATTTGCCCTGGTTCAAAATGATCAGAATCATTATCTTCCTGACGTATATGAATTGAGGATCTCTATAGGATACTTGTGATGCTCGAGAAGAAGAAGAATCATGTTCTACAAGAGGCAGATCATTTGGAAAATCATTCAGAGGCAATATGATAATTTTGCTTTGCCACTAATTTATTTTCCAAATCTGCCTCCATCTTGGATATCTTTTAAGACAGGGATTTTTTTTGATTTTCTCTACTTTTCCCAATCGAAAGCCACACATTCTTAACAAATGTTGAATATGAGGTTGAAAAGTTGAAATAATATCTGCCTTATTTCGTATAATGAAGAATTTCTTTCTATTTCGAGTGGTTCTTCGGATAAACCTAGACAA
>JASTWQ010000588.1:0-107472 GCA_035220615.1 Leptothorax acervorum
AATCGTACTTTGGTTATCTATATACAGCTTTGTGGGTTCCCTACACTGGTGCCCTATATTGCTTAGCAACGTGCGAAGCCACACTGCCTCTTTTGTCGCAGTCGCGGCTGCGATGTACTCAGACTCGGTGGTACTGACGGATACTAGTCGCTGCCGTTGAGACGACCACGTAACAACTCCGTTCGCGACATAGAACGCATATCCGGTCGTCGACCTCCGCGTCTCCACGTCGCCCGCGAAATCCGCATCGGAATATCCGGTTAGTTCCACCTTTGAGCCTTTTCCGCGATACTCAATTCCCATGTCTACAGTCTTGACTAAATAAGAGATAATTCGTTTCACCGCCCGCCAATGACTTTCGTCATGACCATTGAGATATTTGCTCACCGCGTTAACCGCGAACGCGATGTCTGGACGAGTTACGATAGCGAGGAACATTAGAGATCCGACTGCTTCGCGGTACGGCACGAGATGCTCATTCTCTTTTGATTCCGCTGGACACAAGACTACGTGGGGATCAGCCGGCACGGAAATCCCCTTCGCTTGGCTCATACCGAATCGCTCGATAACTCTATTAGCATACGCGGCCTGATGCACGAATAGGGATCTGTTTTTGCGATCTCTAACTATTTGTATCCCGACAAACGTGCTGCAATCGCCTATCGTTATCTCGAATGCCTCTCTAAGAACTTTAATAATACTATCTACTACTTTCGCTGACTTTGACGCTACAACACCGTCGTCGACAAACAGCGCGAGATACACCTTGAAACCCTCGTGGGTTCCGAAAAAAATACATTTATCCGCGTCTGTCTCTTTCAAATTAAATTGTCTCAAAAAACTGGAGAACTTCTTGTTCCAGCAGCGCGGTGACTGTTTTAGCCCGTATAACGCTTTCAACAATTTGCACACCACGCGCGAGTGCTCGCTGTCTTTCTCACTGATCTCGAGCCCCTCTGGTATTTCCATACGGATGTCTTCATCGAGTACTCCGTGTAGAAATGCAGTACGAACATCAAACTGCGTCACTTCCAGGTCCTCCTGCGCGATGATGGCCAGCAATACTCGGAGAGAGTCATACCTCACCACCGGTGAGAAAGTCTCCGAGTAATCGACTCCCTGCCGTTGCATGAACCCTCGTGCACATAACCTAGCCTTGAACCGCAGCACGCTTCCTTCGTTGTCTCGTATAACCTTAAAAACCCACTTGGAGTCAATGAGTTTTTCCCCAGAAACATGTGGAACGATCTGCCATGTTTCATTCTTCTGATGAGCTCGAAGCTCGTCTGCTATCGCCTCTTTCCACTGAGAGGCCTCCGGACTGGATAACGCCTCCTGATACGTCGATGGCACGTTGAACTCTACAAGATTTACCTGATAGCGTACAGGCTTACGCAACGTTTCCCGATGTCGCAAGGTGCGAGGCGAGTCAACCTGCTGTTGCTGCTGTTGGCCTCCTTCAGCCACGCTCTCGTCGCCACCGACCGCTGCCTGCTTTCGCGTCGCGTTGACGGTAGCCGCGTCGTCGGCGTCTGCATCGCCTTCGACAGCTCCGTCTTCGTCTGCTTCCTCGTTCTCGTTCTCGTTCTCAGCGTCTTCATCCTTCTCGGACGATGGCAGGAACACCTCGAGCTCGGTTTCCTGTACATTTGAGTTCTCGCCAGTCGCCCGCTCGTTAAACACCACGTGTCTGGAAATAGATACAGATTTAGTGTGTGGATCGTACAACCTGTAATTTGAAGATTCGTTGTTGTATCCCACAAGGACCAGTTTCTTTGCTCGGGCTTCAAACTTGGTCGTTTTCTGTTTAGGCACATACGCGTAGGCGTCCGAGCCGAACACCCGCATGTGGCCGAGATTCGGCTTCTTCCCGATCCACAGTTCATATGGCGTTTTGCTTCCGCCCACACACGACCGTCCCGTCCTGTTGAGTGTGTAAACAGCCGTTGCCGTCGCTTCCGCCCAAAGTTGCGCAGGCAGCTGCTTCGCTAGCAACATTGTTCTTGCGCACTCGACGATGGTACGGTTGTCCCGCTCCGAGCGCCCGTTCTGCTCCGGTGTGTACGGGGCCGTTGTCTGCAGAGTGATCCCCTTCTCTTTCAAGTAACTTTCCATCTTGGCATTCCTATACTCGGTTCCGTTGTCGGTGCGCAGAGTCTTTATCCTACGCCCAAACTTATTTTGTATCAACTGTTCGAATTCTTTGAATCGCTCAAAAACATCCGCTTTATGCCGGATGAAAAATACGAACCGAAACGCGGTTGCATCGTCCTTGAAAAGTACATAGAATCGCGCACCACCGAGTGACTGGACTGGTACCGGACCGCATACGTCACTGTGTATGAACTCACCCGGCTGGGTCGTGGCTCTCGTGCTCTCTTTATTAAATGGTAGCTTGTGTAACTTCCCGTACTGGCAGGCCTCGCAGAAGAAATCTTCTACGTTTTTTACACTCACTCCGTCTATCGATCCGCACTTAACCAAGTCACACAATGCACGTTTGTGAATGTGGCCGAGTCGCTCGTGCCACACTTTGAGATCCAACGCCGTCACGTTGATCTCTTTTTTCACGCTCGGTCTTCGGAAAAACATTCTATATAGGCAGTTTGATTGTCTGACACCTGTCGCCTCGACACTATTTCCGCGCGATATCTCGACGGTGCCGTCTTCGAACCCGACGCGAAAACCCTTTTTAGTGCACACCCCGACTGAGAAAAGGTTCTTGGTTACCCTTGGAACAAGTAGCACGTTTTCAATAAGTCCGCTCTCCCATTTGCCGTCCACGAGTTTTTCTATGCGAACTTTCCCTATGCCGGTCACTTCGCACTCGCCGTCGTCGCCCAGCGAGACCTTCTCCCCTTTTACCGACCGCAGATCTTCGAGCCACTCCCGACGACACGTGATGTGTTCGGACGCGCCACTGTCGGTAATCCAGACATCTTTTATGTCGGCTGTGAGCAACTCCCTAACCTGTTCGGCCGACACTGGATTCCGCTTGCCACTCGCGGTAGACACTTTCCCACTCTTTTCTCGCGACCCGACCACGAACGCGCACCCGGCACTTGTTTGATTGTTACTGTTATTGTTGTCTCCTTGGCTCTTCTTCTTCGGGCACTGGCTTGCATAATGTCCTTTTTCTTGACACCTGTAGCATTCAACATTCATCTTAGATCTCTTCTTCTTCTTCTTGTTGCTCTCATCCTTACGCGGATTTCCTTTCGAATTGCTCTTCCTCGCGACTGCCAATGCGCCCGCCGAATCGCCCTCATCGTTCAGACTTTGTTCCTCTCGTATCAGTCGCTCTAGCAGGTACGAGACCGTTTGCCGCTCGGGATCGACACTGTCCCAAGCCGTCTTGAAAACACTATACTTCGATGTTAAGCTGGATAGGATTTTTGCGATGATTGCAGAATCAGAGATCTTCTCGCCAAGATCTATCAATTGTCTTGCCATGTTCTGCACTGACGTGACATGGTGTATCACCGAATCCGTCGGATTCATCTTGTACGAGTAGAACCTTTGGGTCAACGTCCCTACGTTAGATGCCGATTTTTGCTCGTGCATCGTTACCAGCTTGTCCCACATGTCCTTTGAGGTACTGCAGACTATGATGCTGTTTACCTGTTCGTCCTCCATCGCCGACGCAATGATGGCCATTGCCTTCGCGTTATCCCTGATCCATGTTTTCATTCTTCCCGCGTTTACTCCTTCCGCATCGGGCGGTCTCGTTCTTGAGCCGTCCACCACGTCGAAAATTTCGTTTGCCAGCAACACAGCAGTGAGCTGGAATTTCCATACTTGGAAATTTGTGCCGTCAAAGCGCTTGACCGACTTGACTAAACCGTCGTCCGGCATCTTCACCGTGCCGACAAACCGATTCGCGAAAACCGAGGTAACACGGGTTACGAACGCACGCCGACGAACGTCCGCCTCGATAAAGTCGTGAAATCACCGCGTAACTGTCTTTACGACTTCTACCGCACTCGATGCTCGCACTATGCCCCGATTACTCGGAACCTGTGACTCGCGCCACGTGCCTTGCTCGGTGCTCAAGATGGCCGCTCGGAGACCAAAAACTGCCGTTCCGCACGCCTTCGCCGACCACCGTTTCGCGACCGCAAATCTCCTTATCTCTCTCACTTCTCCTCCGGCGAAACAATACACTCCGTATCTGGGCCCATAACCTGTTAGCGCAGATTGTAGCTTGTTCGCCGAAAAGGGAGAGGACAGATCTGGAGACGAATAAATGTTCTCGAGTGTTCTATGCACTATAAATTTATTCAACGTATAAATTGACAAGGAACGTTACTCTTGAGCGACAGTTTGCTCGCGACTAGATCGCACCGGTCTCGCGCAACACGAAACCCGAATGATCGCTCGGTAAAGCTCGGACGAACTCGGCCCAGGGCCGCATTAAATGGGAGGACACTCCTCAATAGTATGATTTAATTTCGTTAACGCATTTCGTTTTTTTTATTATTGAAACCTAAGGTTTTCAAGGGCGGCGGTGTATCGTTATCACTAGTTATAAGTTTTAAGATTTGTTTCTTTTCGCTCTTGATGCGTTTTGTAAACCCGGCTTGATGCGTTATGTAAACCCAGCTCGGCTGCGCTCTAATTCACCCACGCCACCGCGAGGGCGCTCTCCTTTCGCGACACCGCGTGCGCTGCTGCAACGCGCCAGATCGTTCTCAACCGTTGTAACGGTGCCGCAACCGCGAGATCGCGGGATCACGTTTTCAATAAAGGCAGCAAAATAACCCATACAAGTAAAGGTTTATTTCATCACCTGAGTGCACCATCGGAAATAAGCAGGTGCTGCAGCAAACGCAGTACCTCTGAATCGAGCTACTAAATTAACGAGAGCTCGATATAACATTCTGTCTTTTCTACCCCTATTTTATATATAATTCTTTAAGATTTGGTTGATTAGACTCAGCTTTATAAGGCTTTTATGTACGATGTACACAGAACCTCGATATTTTACTTACCGATTACCGATTTTATCCCTTGGTTTTCCCGGACATTTTTAAAGTGAAATATCGAAGATTTGAAATTAGAAGAATTTAGTTATGATCCAAATTACGAATATAAATTTTTTCCGAAAGTAATAATTGGGAAAATGGATGCAATATGTGATCATTGTCAAGCCAAAAAGTTTAAAACTTAAGCATCTGGAATGTGTTGTTCAAACGGAAAAGTTAAACTACCACCTTTAAATCAACCACTCGTCACACTCCTTATGTTTGTCCACAATATGGATATTGAAACACAAGTAAACCCCTAAAGCACACGATATCCTATGGATGTCCATTGGAGTCCACTTAAAGTTCCTGGACTTTAAATGGACTCCAATGGACGTCCATAGGATATCGTGTGCTGTCGGGAAAGTTGTTTAAAGAAAAACGACCTCCGGGCAAAGCCCGGGTAACCAGCTAGTTATTTAATTAATACTAAACATAAAATCTTTAGTCCATATTTATGTAAATAAAACTTATTAATGACAATAATTAAAAAGTAAAACAAATTCTATTATATTCTTCAGTCATTTCTACCCCTATTTTATATATAATTCTTCAAGATTTGGTTGATTAGACTCAGCTTTATAAAGCTTCTATGTATGTACGAATTCTCCGAAATTTGAAATGTGTGTAACACGAGAACTGATCAATCAAATTTTAAAGAATTATATATGAAATAGAGGTAGAAAAGACTAAAAATATAATAAAATTAGAAATAGCACAATATCTCAAAATTAATGGAAATTAGAGCAACATTTAAATCTTAACGAATAATATATGAAATAGGGGTAGAAAAAACTGAAGAATATAACTAATCAACCAAATCTTAAAGAATTATATATGAAATAGGGGTAGAAAAAACTGAAAAATATAAGAAAATTAGAAATAGCCCGATATCTCAAAATTTGTGGAAATTAGAGCATATTTTAAAATTTCAACCTTTAAGGGCTACATCTCAAGTCTCAATATTTAGAAATGTCTCTGGTTGCTCTAACTTATGCAAATATTGTGATATAGGGCTGAATTTTTTTTTAATCGATAAAGTATTATTTAAGGAAGGATGGAATTGAATTTAGCGATAATTGGTAAAGGGCTCCTTTCTTTATAAAATTTTGAATTTTTTAAGAAATGCCTTTGATTGCTCTAACTTTTGTAAGTTTTGGAATATTGGGCTATTTCTAATTTTATTATATTCTTCTGTCTTTTCTACCCCTATTTCATATAAAATTCTTTAAAATTTGGTTGATTAGACTCATGTTTATGTAAGGACGGATTCCCCGAAATTTTAAATGTCATTAACTCAAAAACTAATCAACCAAATCTTAAAGAATTATATATGAAATAAAGGTAGAAAAAACTGAAGAATATAGTAAAATTAAAAAAATTACTAAAATCTTAAAATTTTAACTTTTAAGGGCTACATCTCAAGTCTCAACAATTGAGACTTTTCATAAATTGATATTTTTTGACAATTTAGTATTAATTATTAGCAATTTTTTTGATTTTAATATATTTTTCAGTTTTTTTTACCCCTATTTCATATATAATTCATTATGGTTTGGTTGATTAAACCCAGCTTTATAAAGCTTCGATATATGTACAAATTCTCCAAAATTTCAAATGAGAAAAAGAAAGAGAGAGAGAAAGAGAGAGAGGGCGAAAAAGCGCTTTATTGCAAAAGCATTGATCGTTTTTTAAATAAAACTGACGTAAGTATCTAGCCTAGCATCAGCCAATGTATGCCAAAAAGCCTAAAGTGCATTCAGTTTTATCGGGAAACGATCAGTGTTTCGCAAAAGGGCGGCCTTTTGCAAAAGGGCTAGTCTTTTTGCAAAAGGGCTAATTTTTTAATTGCAGTTAGAACATCTCAAGTCTTAATAATTGAGATTTCAAAAAATGATTTTTTAGGATAACAAAAAAAGTGAGCAAGTAGAAACTTGCACATTGCTTCCATATAGCTTTTAAGTGTGCAAGTAGCAACTTGCACATTGCTTCCTCATAGCTTTTAAGTGTGCAAGTAGAAACTTGCACATTGCTTCCTCATAGCTTTAAAGTGTGCAAGTTGAAACTTGCACATTGCTTCCTCATAGCTTTAAAGTGTGCAAGTAGAAACTTGCACATTGCTTCCTTATAGTTTTTAAGTGTGCAAGTAGAAACTTGCACATTGCTTCCTCATAGTTTTTAAGTGAGCAAGTAGAAACTTGCACATTGTTTTCTCATAGTTTTTAAGTGAGCCAGTAGAAACTTGCACATTGCTTTCTCATAGTTTTTAAGTGAGCCAGTAGAAACTTGCACATTGCTTTCTTATAGTTTTTAAGTGAGCCAGTAGAAACTTGCACATTTCTTTCTCATAATTTTTAAGTGAGCAAGTAGAAACTGGCGCATTATTTAATCAACATTTTATTTCGCTTATAAAGCTTCCTCTATGAGGAAGCCAAATTAAAAAATATTTACTAATAATTGTACATCAAATAAAAAACAAGCTTCCTCATAGAGGAAGCTTTATAAGCGAAATAAAATGTTGATTAAGTAATGCGCAAGTTTCTACTTGCTCACTTAAAAATTATGAGAAAGCAATGTGCAAGTTTCTACTGGCTCACTTAAAAACTATAAGAAAGCAATGTGCAAGTTTCTACTGGCTCACTTAAAAACTATGAGAAAGCAATGTGCAAGTTTCTACTGGTTTTTACTTTTCCTTTAATATTAACTTTTGTTATATCTATGTCATCTAAATCATCGTAATCTTCTAATTCCGACTTGGAATCAATAATTTTAGAATTCTTTGACATTCTGTATAAAGAATAAAGATATAAGAAATATATTCAGCATAATGTAATCTACTATATATTTAAAAATACATTTAAAAATTGTATATTTTGTAGACATTTTTATCTCAAACCATGTTTAATATCACGTAAATTATATATGTATGTATATATATATATACATATATATATATATGTATATATATATACATACATATATATATATATATGTATATGTATATATGTGTGTGTATATATGTGTGTATGCATATGTATGTGTAAATGTTAAGTTTATATTATGATTTTTATGTTTTTATTATATTTTTATGTTTATGTTATGTTTTTAATGTTACATTAATTTTTAACACACATTTAATTAATATTAAAAAATGCATAAAATATATTATAATGTATAATATATAGATATATATAATATACATGTTTCTAAAATATTATATATACATATATATATATAATATTTTAGAAACTTAAAAGAAATGTAATAAATTATTTATTTTTTTATTATTTTTAATAAATTAAAGCTTATTTTTAATTTGAAATATTATATTGGTAATACTTTCAATTTCGACATTTGTCATAAAATCACTGATTTAAGAATTCTTTGACATTTTGTATTCACAATAAAGATATAATTAATATATTTAGTGTAATAATCTATTTTACATTTAAAAATACATTTTACAGACATATTTATCTCAAAACATCATAACATACGTTAAGATGGTTTGAGAGGAATATATATCTGTAAAATGTATTTGTAAATATATCAGTTTGTACAAACCTCTCGTAGATCTGGTCTCATGTTAGAAAGGGGAAGAGGCGACACATCGAATAAGTAACCATTTTGAAATGAACTTCGTATAATTCGGAAAAGAAATGACTCTACTTGGCAGAACTCAAACGAGAATACCACCATTTGATGCGTGGATGAGGAAAACTGCCAAAAACCTCACCAGTATTCTTAATACAAATTAATCGCGCACAGAGCAGCGCAGAAATACATATAAATCAAATAGAGTATACATAAATCAGTAAATATACACAGCAATCATAAACAGAATGTGCACACAATAACATAACATAAATTGAAATCATACAAGAATCATAAGAATAATAATAATAGTAAATTATGCTGAATACATCAATTGTTGTAACACACAAAGAAAAGAGTATGTATATCAAAACTGAAAATAACTGTGTCGTAAACTGAAAAGACTTGAATAGTAAATAAGAACTCATAACTGTAGTGGACTGTATCTTAAAGTAATTGGTTTTGAAGAATAACTATTAGAAACTTTATCTGTTATACGTAGTTAACACCAAGACGTATTCGTAACGTCGTATAATATAAGGAAAAGTTAGAATTACGCTTGTTGAATAAGAAGACAACTTGTCATGAAATCGCTAAGATTGCGCATCACTAATGAAAGGAACTGTATCGTATTACCGCTTGTCGCATTATAAGAATTAAGTATGATTCGATAGAAAAGATATGAACAACATGAGTGAAAGTCGTCACGCATACAAATCAAACAAATTGATCGTACTCTCACATAGACAATTGAATCTAGGAAACATACATCTATTGAGTATTAATACCTTCCAAGGTTGTAACGATATATATTTGAGCGCTCAATTACCGACTTAGAGAAAGAAAGAATAAACGTTCTCATTGATATTTGGATATATCTCCTCCATTGTAATCGTGAGATATTCGAACGTATCATTCTCGGAAAGAAACAACGTGCTAGCGTCGTTTCCCCTTGTCTCGGTTATGACGTCATCTCGGCGATGCGTCGTAAGTAATGGAATGGAAGTCACATCTTGGACTCTCGTTATCTGAATTGTTCTTTCTCCCTCGGAAGTTACTCAATGTATATAACGCATCTTTTCTGTACTGTCCTTTTCGTCCTTCGGTTCCAGAATGATCGGCGTGATATGGAACAATGGCGACGGTTCGCTGTCTCGATCTCCAAGGATGTAAAGCATGTGGTAGAATTAGACCTCGTCAACTGCACGATTTCCGCTCGTATTCCTGGTCGAAGATTCGCTCTGATGACGATGATGTAATATGACGCAACTCAATTTGGTCGTACGGACCACACGTCCGCACTCTATCACTACTAGATCGCGAATGGCACAATGGCCGCTTCTCGTCGCGGCATGGACGGTTCGCGTCCGCCCGTTCCGATTTCTCTTTTCAAAAGTAACGCAAGCCAGTCGGTGGCGCCGCCCGCCATTATTAGTGTGCTCACGAGAGTCACCCGAATAAAGAATTCATTTTCTACTTTACCGTTTAGTCGGTAACTCCGCTACCTACTTTTTCTCTTGGATTCTAAACACAGTTACTGCGGATCTTAACAAGTGACACAGTACCGAGTTTGTAACCAACTTTGTTGTACTTCAGAATGGATGAGTACAAACCCTGACATACCACAAGAATAATCCTCATGAGTTCTTTCAAGAAGCTCGAGAAAGATTATTCTAATTCTCATACAATTTTATTTATTTCCAATTATACACTGTCATCCTCATCCATTCTCTTTAATTCATATTCTTACTCCCTGAATCTGTTTCACTTCATTTCATTTTATTTTATTTAATTTTATTTTCTAATCATTCTCTCTCATTCTAGAAAATTTTCTTCTATTCTTACTCGCTTTCTCTTAACTCTCTGTCTCACATCCCATTACATTCCTATTATATATAATTTTTATACCGTAATGAAAAGAAAAACAAATTACTTACATTGAATGAATCAAAATATAATTCTTCCTCTTATTTCCTTATTTCCTTTCTTCCTTTTTTCCTTCTTTCTTATTTACGAAAATGTCTTTTAATGTTTTAAAAATTGAATCTTTACTATGAAGTTAAACAAGCGATATAGCGGTGAATCACGTCACGAGGCAAACTTCAAGAAGAGATATATATATGATATAAAGAGTGTGTTCGTGAAACGTACTAATAATAAGAGAATATTAAATCTATATATACATATACATATATATCCAGCAAACACCAAGTACTTACATATTAGTTGTAATTTCCTATCTAACAATGTAAATGCAATAAAATACGTGTGTTATATAATATTTACATTGTTGAGTAGAAAATTACAACTTTACAGACAGAGAGATAAACATGTAAGTTACATGTAATTTGGTGTTTGCTGGAATTTACACACACACACACACATATATATATATATATGTGTGTGTATATATATATATATATATATACAGGGTGTATCAATTTAAGTGATTCAGCTGAATATCTCTTAAAGTAAAAGAGATTGGAAAAATTGTTTCAGACAATAGTTTTATGGTTCCGAGAGAGGCAGAAGTTGGCCACATCAGTTTAATTGTAGGTGGCGCCACTTTTTAGACTTCTGCATGGCGGCCATTTTTTCAATTGGCAGTCGATTTTTTGTTCCATTGAATGTTGTAGCTGGCATTGAGACGAGTACAACGGTTTTTCATTTTTCGAAATAGGATTATTTTTCATTGAGTTACAGTGTTCCAAAGTTTACAATTTAAGTAAAAAGCTTCCACCCCCATGCAGTGTACGTATTTTGTGACTCCAAACCGCCCTCTACCCTTCTCTCTCTCTCTCTCTCTGTGTGTGTCTCTCTCTCTCTCTCTCTCTGTGTGTGTGCATGCCTGTGCGCGCGCGCGTTTGCGTGCGTGTGTGTGTGTGTTGTTCCTATCCGTTGTCTGGACTGATTCTGTTTGATGGTCAACCAGCTTCAGACCGCTTGACACACATTTTCCCGTGCTTAGAATTACCCAGGATAAACGACGTGGACGTGACGGGGCTTTCATCCCTGTGGGGTGCTTTATTTACATGATTCTCCTTGCCTCTCACGATTCGGGGTGCTTGATTTACGTGAGTCCCCTTGCCTCTCACGATTCGGGATGTTTTATTTACGTGAGTCCCCTTGCCTCTCGCGATTCGGGGTGCTTGATTTACGTGAGTCCCCTTGCCTGTCACGATTCGGGGTGCTTGATTTACGTGAGTCCCCTTGCCTGTCACGATTCGGGGTGCTTGATTTACGTGAGTCCCCTTGCCTCTCACGATTTGGGGTGCTTGTTTAACGTGAGTCCCCTTGCCTCTCACTTCGGGGTGTTTGTTTTACGTAAGACTCCTTGCCGCTCATGTGTGTACGTGTGTGCGTGAGACGGATACCAGGCTTAGAAGCGTTCATTATTAAATTTATCCATTTAATAAATGTTCGAATACACTACCATTCTGTTGTAAACATAGACGGAGCCGTTTCTGAAAAATTGTAATGGTAGACAACAAAACTTGCCGAGGAATATTATTGCAGGCTCTTTTTATTCTGTTTTTCATATCTTCTATGAGCGCGATTCAAACCGGAAGTCCGTCAGATCCGCGCGTCACGTAAGTTCGTCCGATCCGCGCGTCACGGAAGTACGTCAGATCCGCGCGTCACGGAAGTACGTCATGAAAAGTTGCAACTTTTGATAGGAGTGATTCGGTGCGGGCGCGCCACGGAAGTCCGTCAGATCAGCGCGTCACGGCATTTTTGCAAAATGAATTACCAGGTCTTTTAGAAGAGGTTGATCTCGACACTCGTCAAAGAATGTGGTGGCAACAAGATGGAGCACCGCCTCACTCGGCTCGAATAGTCACCGCTTACCTCAATGAAGTGTACCATGAAAAATGGATAGGCAGATTTGGCCCTACGAAGTGGCCTCCACGTTCTCCATATTTAACTTCACCAGATTTTTACTTGTAGGGTTATTTGAAAAATGTAGTGTACAAAGAATTTCCGACAACTCGAGAGGATATGAAAAACAGAATAAAAAGAGCCTGCAATAATATTCCTCGGCAAGTTTTGTTGTCTACTATTACAATTTTTCAGAAACGGCTCCGTCTATGTTTACAACAGAATGGTAGTGTATTTGAACATTTATTAAATGGATAAATTTAATAATGAGCGCTTCTAAGCCTGGTATCCGTCACACGCACACACGTACACACATGAGCGGCAAGGAGTCTTACGTAAAACAAACACCCCGAAGTGAGAGGCAAGGGGACTCACGTTAAACAAGCACCCCGAATCGTGAGAGGCAAGGGGACTCACGTAAATCAAGCACCCCGAATCGTGAGAGGTAAGGGGACTCACGTAAATAAAACACCCCGAATCGTGAGAGGCAAGGGGACTTACGTAAATCAAGCACCCCGAATCGTGAGAGGCAAGGGGACTAATGTAAATAAAGCACCCCATAGGGATGAAAGCCCCGTCACGTCCACGTCGTTCATCCTGGGTAATTCTAAGCACGGGAAAATGTGTGTCAAACGGTCTGGAGCTGGTTAACCATCAAACAGAATCAGTCCAGACAACGGATAAGAACAACACACACACACACACACACGCACGCACACGGGCGCGCGCACAGGCATGCACAGAGAGAGAGAGAGAGAGAGAGAGAGAGAGAGAGAGAGAGAGAGAGAGAGAGAGAGAGAGAGAGAGAGAGGGGTAGAGGGCGATTTGGAGTCACAAAATACGTACACTGCATGGGGGTGGAAGCTTTTTACTTAAATTGTAAACTTTGGAACACGGTAACTCAATGAAAAATGATCCTATTTCAAAAAATAAAAAAACCGTTGTATTTGTCTCAATGCCAGCTACAACATTCAATGGAACAAAAAATCGACTGCCAATTGAAAAAATGGCCGCCATGCAGAAGTCTAGAAAGTGGCGCCACCTACAATTAAACTGATGTGGCCAACTTCTGCCTCTCTCGGAACCATAAAACTATTGTCTGAAACAATTTTTCCAATCTCTTTTACTTAAAGAGATATTCAGCTGAATCACTTAAAATGATACACCCTGTATATATATTGTTTATATATTTATAACATAAATATATATATACATATATAATTTACGTGATATTAAACATGGTTTGAGATAAATATGTCTACAAAATATACAATTTTTAAATGTATTTTTAAATATATAGTAGATTACATTATGCTGAATATATTTCTTATATCTTTATTCTTTATACAGAATGTCAAAGAATTCTAAAATTATTGATTCCGAGTCGGAATTAGAAGATTACGATGATTTAGATGACATAGATATAACAAAAGTTAATATTAAAGGAAAAGTAAAAATTAATGACGAAATAGAGGAAGAAAATGTTGAAGAGTTTGATGCAATAACTTTATTAACATCTAATGAAGACATTGACTCCATAAAAATGTTTGATTCAACAGTGTAAGTATACATATTGTATTTACTAATATATATTCATAATATAAAAAATAAATTTAATTATATAAAAAATAAATTTAATTATTATATATAATTTTATTCAACAAATATAAATTAATAATGAATTAATTTATTATAATATAGATAATAATTTGTTTTTTAATTGATATTATAGTGAAGTAATAGGATATATTGACGGCATAGAGGCTCCTCGGTCTGTAGGTGATCAAAAACAATACAAATTTTTTAAATTTTATATTAATAACGGTAGTGGAAGAAGAATTCAAGTAGTTGCATGGAATGATGAGATAGAGCGGATTGAACAACAGATAAAAACTAATATTGTAAGTGTCCTCAATTTTTAAGATTAAAGATAAGTTTTAATTTATTAATTACTATTGTATACTGAAATTAAATTTTAACTAATGTTTTTTGGACAATTAAATGATAAAAAATTTAATAATTTATTACATTTCTTTTTCCAAAAAGTTAACTTAACATTAAAAACATAATATAAACTTAATAAAAACATATAAACTTAACTTAACAATTTGCTTATAATTAGATTGTAGATTTAGACGGAGTACAAGCAAGGACACCTAAAGTAGCAATGTACAATAACGGAAATGTTCCATTTGAGTTACACGTTAGAGGCAATACTGTTTCAACAATATTAGGAAAATATAATCCTTCCAATATATTGAATAATAATCCTCAGGAAATTGAATTTAAAGATATTTTAAATACTTCTGAACGTGTCAGTAAGTTTTATTAATGAATATTTTAAAGATACAACTATATATATATTTTTTAATTGTATATATATATATACATATATATATATATATAAAGTGCTTGTTAATTGTGCCATTGATTATCAGTTTTAAAATAGTTTTGATACTTTTGCGTGTTTATATGCGTGTAAATGTGCTTTTGTTAAACTTTCTTTAATCAATAACTCAAATATTTAATTGTTTTAATGCTTTCCGGTATTAAAGGGATTTCTAAAAAGTAATTTTGGCGCGGTATATAATAATAAACTTAATAAAAAAATTGGTTGTGGAGCCATCACGGATGGAAATTATAAAATTGAAATACACATTTTAAATTTTGATATAAAAAAATATTTACAAAAAAAATTTAAAAGAAAAGATAAAATAGAAGTTGTTGGGAATGTACAAAATACAGGTATTATTATTGTGCAATAAGTCTGATTATCAAATTGTCTGATAATAAACTTATTAACTATTAAAATGATTATAAAAAGGTACAGAAAATTCTTTTATTCAATCTGAGATTATTTATATAAAACAGATATTGCTGTATTTATTATCGGACATCCTACGTTTGTCTTTAAGTCTTTTTTGAGTATTATTATTATTTTAATTTTTGTAGCTGATCCTCCATATTTAATAGTAACATGTATTGAGGATATAAAAAAATTGGAAGGACGTATGTCTTTAGGACAATTGGTAAAGGGGATACAAACTCTTAAGAAAAGAAAACTGGATGATGATTTATTACAGCAGGTATAATCCTAAAAAATATTAAGGTTTCTGTCTACTCGCTACATCCGCCAAATTGTAATTGATTTAGTACATTTGTAAAATACCGAACACTTTGGTTTTAATAATCACAAAATAACCACAAAATTAATGTGACAATAACAATAATAACGATAAGGTAATACTGAAGGAGACGGTCCTCCTCACCGATTTCGATGAAATTAGGCTTAATCAATTCGTTTTTGCTTAAAACGAAAGAATCTGGCAGAAAAAAGCGTCGCTCTGCCCCGCGAAGCGAGATATTAACTGTTAAAGTTGACGACTATCAGGTTATGAGACCTGTCATACCGACGCGATGTAGCGACTAGTAGCGACCACGAACATGCCCTGCGGCCATATGCGCATGCTCCGTAGTCGCACGCGTATGCAAAAGTGCGCGAATTTAAAACCTATGTATACTTATAATGCATATCGCTTGATTTTTGCTGATGAATATGTTGCAGTCACATGGTGTACACACACTCACACACACACACACACGCGGGGGGGGGGGGGGTGCAAGGGTGGGCCTTCGGCCCCCTCCCACACCCCCTCCGCCGATAGGCAGGGTGGACCTTGCTTTACAACTTAGCATAGGTTGGTGACGCGCTTTACAAGTATGCGCTTTGTAAGTTGAAGCACATACAAAGCACATACTTTTACCTATAGGTTAGTGGCGCGCTTTAAAAGTATGTGCTTTGTAAGTTTTGAAACACATACTTGTAAAGCGCGTCACTAACCTATGCTAAGGTGTAAAGCGTGGTCCACCCTGCCTACCAGCGAAGGGGGTGCGGGAGGGGGGCCGATGGTCCCCCTTGCATCCCCCCGCGTGTGTGTGTTTGTGTGTACACCATGTGACTGCGCATATTCATCATCGAAAGTCAAGCGATATGCATTATAAGTATACATAGGTTTTAAATTCGCGCACTTTTGCATACGCGTGCGGCTACGGAGCATGCGCATGTGACCGCAGGGCATGTTCGTGGTCGCTACTAGTCGCTACATCACCACAGAACATATACTACATCGCGCTACATCGCGTCGGTATGACAGGTCTCATAACCTGATAGTCGTCAACTTTAACAGTTAATATCTCGCTTTGCGGGGCAGAGCGACGCTTTTTTCTGCCAGATTCTTTCGTTTTAAGCAAAAACGAATCGATTAAGCCTAATTTCATCGAAATCGGTGAGGAGGACCGTCTCCTTCAGTATTACCAACAATAATAACAATAAATAATAAATAATAAATAATAATAATAATAATAAATAATAAACAATTTATATATTATTTTATTTTTCAGGGGCAGAACAAGGCTGTACCTTCAACATCAAAATTTTTGAAAAAAAATTTGTAATTAATGAATTTATGATTTTTGTTGTATTTATTAAGATGTTCAATGTTTTTAAATTGTTATTCTTAAAAATAAATTATAAATAAATTAAAAATAAATTAATTAATTATAAGAGTTAAAAATTAATTGTTTAGTAAATATATATACAATAATATATAGATATTTATACATACATGAATGAGTAATATATTAAGAAGATAAGAGAAAAAAGAAAAAAATAGTAAACAAATAAATAAACAAAATATAATATAATAAATAATAATAATTATAGATATATTATTACAATTTTCAAATTAGTACTTTTAATTAGCTTTAGTTTTTAAACCAGTAATACAGAAAACAACTGGCAGTTTAGTTTTCGTAATCCTGATAAACGCATCCTATTTGATATAAGATATATCTTCTGGCACTATATATATTTCTTGATTCTCAAAATCCTTGTTTGTCCGAATAATATCCTTGCAGCTTCTATGAGAATAATCATCCCAATAATCATCGTTTTTCTGCAAATAATCAATTATATGTCAACACACTATTTAAATTGAGATTTATGTTCAGAAAAACAAAAATAAGGCGTATCAAGCATTTATATGCTATCGTCATAACAATTTTACTATGAGACTATAGCATTTAAACTTGTTCTTCTTGATGGTCTACAGCTGGTGCGACACCATAGTAAAATTTAGTATAAAATTTTCTCCGTGTAAGTTCCAATTTAGTCTAAATTAAAATTAGATGCTAAATAAATGGTTCGGTTATAATCTTTTCAAATTTTATCGCCTGTATAAAAAAAGAAATATTCAAATACATATAAAAAATAATAAATATAATATCTTATATAATATAAAAGATAGAACATATAATAAATCACCTGATTAAAATTAGATGCTATATAAATAGTCAGGAAATAAATGCTTAAACTGTTTCACAGAAAATTAAATTTATTTTGGAAAAAAGAAGGGGGTTGAAGAAAGAGAGAAAGAGAGAGAGAGAGAGAGAGAGAGAGAGAGAGAGAGAGAGAGAGTGGCAGATTTAACATTAAGCTGATTTTTCCATAAAAAACATAAATAATATAATTAAGAAAAAGAAAAAATAATCAGATGTTTTCAGCAATTATTATTTCAAAAACTATATTAGATTATTTAACAATCTAAAAAATAAGTTTAAAAATCATAAACAATTAAAAATTTTAAGCAACAAGAACTTTAAGTTTTTTATATATGTATATGAATTTCATTCAAATATGTGTATGTACAACTGTTAAGCAATAATTTGCATAACTTTGGCAATACAATTAGTTCAATAATTGTTCAATATTATTTTTTTAAATTATTATTTTGTAACATTATTTTGTTTATTATTTTGCAAATAAACTAATAAAAAATAACCTATAACACCACAAAACATTTTTTAAAAGTGTCACATTTTATATTTATTTGAAAAATTAAAAAAACAACTATTAAAATCTTCAAATTTTATCGCCTGTATAAAAAAAAAATATTCAAATACATATAAAAAATAATAAATATAATATCTTATATAATATAATATAAGAAATAGAAAATATAATAAATTACCTGATAAATCCCAACTTTACAATAATGATAGCTTATCACTGTTTGAGAATAACAATAAGCCAATAAATCCAGTTATAGCGACATTTATAGCGACAGTCACAGTGTTATATACAGTCACAGTATTTAAGGAATACACTTGCAGCTGCAATTACGCAAATACAACTTGAATAACATAGATATTAAAATATATTAATACTTTGTCAATAAACAAACCACGTGACTAACTATACATTTTTCTTAAAATACACACAACACATATATATACAATACATATATTTTTTACATATATTTCTTTTATAATATAAAAGAAATTACATATAACCTAATTATATAACTTTAGTTTCAAAAATGTACATATAAAAAAATATTTACCTTATTTTTCTAAAATACACTACTCACAAGTTTTTCTTTTTCTTAATATATATTTCTTCTTACTCCTCTTTCTTTACAACAACAGCATAATAATTCCTAGGTAGCTGTTTCGATCATGTGTTTCCTCGAGAAATAGCATAAAATCCTTCGTAACTATCGTTATCCTGTGATCAGATTTAGCAGATTATGAGAAGTTTTAATATAAATAAAATGTAAAAGAAATTCAAATATAAAGTTTAATATACATCTTTATTTTGTCTTTTTGGTTCTATGAACGCTAAAAGATGACATACGTGATACTCGTATGATCTCGTATAATGATATTTCCACTTGAATCATAACTTCCTAGAAATTCGTAAAGAGCATGATCCGACACAACGTTTGTATACAAATGATATCGTTGGCAGCGTTAATAACTGAAAATAAAATACAACACAAAGCATCAATTTCTTATAAAATATTCAGAGAGAGAGAATAGAGGTTGTAATAAAAACGTTTAATAAAACTTATCTGAAATAATCTCTTGAAGACGTCCAGAGGGAAAAGAAATCTTTATCAATGAAACAGCAGAACCATCACAGTAAACAAATTTAATTATAAATTACTATTACTACTACACTATAGTTTTATCTGCTGTCGAACGCGTCTAAATGATTGCGTGTGAGGAGCGTGTTATTAGCGCTATTTGCTTGTTCTATCCTTATTTAAAGCTTTGTATCCACAATACTAGAAATTGCTCCAGGATCTCGAACGGTGAAACAATTAACCAATCGTATTGGTTAATTGGTCGAATTAGTTAAATATGCAATTGGTCATGTCTTTCTCCATACAATATCTCGATATTATTAACGCTAATAGCTTCTCCTTTGAATGTACCCAAAGACCTGTATTTATAAGTCGGTATATTCATAGTCGGATCTTATATTTAAGACCATCTTATGTACTGAAGATAGATCATATTTAACTCTCTCGTTGACGTAGCGATTACTTCGTGAGCAACTGTCATTGCAGCTGTTATTTAGACATTTTGTAACAATAATAATAGTATTTACGTATGCAAAAAACCTTTGTGTGTGAATATAAGATACTGGTAAGTTTCAAGCTTACTTTTCTATAAAATACATTTTTATTTACATATGTAGTATTTATACAAATATATATATCTATATTTATCTTCTCAATTTATATATGCATCCTAGACAACACCGTGTCCAAAATCTGGATATAAGACGTTTTAAAGACATCATTAAAACGTCTAAGGCCGGTATTCATAGTCGGATCTTATTTCAAGACCTTCTTGAGTAATGTCTTCAGACGCTAATACTGCTCTGTGATTGGTTCATGACATCTTAAGATTGAACTTGCAGGTATTTATTATTATATATATGTGCATATTTGCATACGTACGTGTAAGAAAATATACATATGTTTATGTATACATGCATACATGTACATGTATGTATAATATATATATACTCGTGTGTACATATGTAGAAAATTTTAAAAACTGGCTTCTCCCGTTATAAAATTTTGAGAAATGCTGTTAGTAAGCATATCAATATTCTCCTCCAGGAGGCCAGAGATGGTTATTGGTTTGACAGACTTAAGAACGTCAATGTCAGGGATAAGTCTCTCTGGACAGTTTTAAAATCCCGCAACAGAACCCGACAACCGATTCCGCCATTTATAATGGAAGATCATTCTATTGTTTATGATCCCGCCGAAAAGTCCCGGGCTTTAACTGAGTGTTTCAGTAACTCCTCTTCATTGAATCTCGTCTCTCCGCATGATAAGGTTGTGGAGGATTACATTGTCTCTTTGTATAATCTGTCCCCGTCCGTTGATCTGGCTTTTCTATCACCGCAGCTAGTTTCCTATATTGTCGGTGCGCTGCCGAACAATAAGGCCCCGGGGCATGATAAGATTACTAACAACATGCTCAAGAAGTCTGCCTTTAAAATTTTCTTACAGCTTTACTATATCTTTATGGCATCTTTTAAAATGTTTTACTTTCCTAAGGTTTGGAGGACTGCGCTGATTTTGGCTTTCCCTAAGCCGGGTAAGTCTCAATCCTCGCCTGCTAATTATAGACCAATTAGTTTACTCAGCTCTATGAGTAAAGTCTTTGAAAAAATTATTTGTCGTCAGATAAATTCTTTTCTTATTGAAAATAAAGTTATTATAAATGAACAATTCGGTTTCAAGCCTGGTCACTCAACAGTCCTGCAATTACTCAGAGTTTCTGAACATTTTGCTATGGAAATGAATAAAAAACGTAATTCAGCTATGGTTCTTTTAGACTTACAAAAGGCATTCGACTCTGTCTGGCATGCTGGTTTACTTTTTAAGTTAAATTCTATCAACCTTCCCATTTATTTGATTAAGATGTTAAGAAGCTATCTTGCTGAGCGGTCTTTTATGGTCTCTTTTCAGGGGGAACTTTCTCCTCTCTTTGATATTCTCACCGGTGTTCCTCAGGGGTCTATCCTGGGCCCGATTCTGTTCAATATTGACATCAACGATATGCCGAAAACTACTAACACTAGCCTTGCGGTCTATGCGGATGACACGGCCGTATACACCACTTCGTGGAGTGCTGCCCTGCTCACCGCAAGACTCCAAGGTCATGTTGATGACATTGTCCAATTCTTTTCTGATTGGAAAATGACGATCAATCCTCTCAAAACTGAAGCTATAGTGTTTACCCGCAATCCAAATTTTCGGCCTCCGTTGATTCGTGTATTGAATCATTCAATTTCGTGGTCTCCATGTGTGAAGTACCTGGGGATTCCGTTGGATTCTGGCCTTCGATGGCGTCAGGCTATACATGACCGCTCTTGCAAGGTCATCGGCAAGCTTAGGATTCTTTATCCTTTGATAAAGAAAAAAAGTTCTCTCAGTTTGAATCTTAAGCTCTTACTATATAAAATGTGTGTCCGTTCTGCAATGCTCTATGCTGCACCAGTCTGGACCGCTGCTGCTCGTACACATCTTAATCGACTTCAAATAGTTCAAAATAAATTCCATCTCGGCTCGCCACCTGATACGCCTATACGCGTGTTACATGAAAATAGTAACATGGAGTATATTGAGGATGTAATTGCAAGGATGCTCGAAAATGTTTATAAACCAGAACATGAAAATCCGTTGATTAGATCTATCGGAAATTATAACATAGATGATATCCCAATGCGTATCAGATGTCGTTTGCCTAAACACTTTTTCTCGTAATGTTCTCATCCGTTTAATTTTTATAAATAATTGAATGGTTTACAGGTCTGCCTGAAATGGTGAGTGCTAATCATGGTGGGAGTTTATTACTTTTATGGGTTAATTTAAGCTTTATTTATATATATTTATTATATATTTATTTACTTATTTATTTCCTTATTTATTTATTTTATCTTTTGACCATGTTTATCATCTTACTGCATTTTCTCAGGCGCCCTTTACACGTCATTTTATTACTTATTTATTTATTATTTATTTAATATAATATTTTTAATTTTTATATTCTTCAATTATTTATTCTTATATTCTTTTTGTTTTCTTTTCCGCTTCACTTTTGCTTTTGCTGTCGCCTTTTCACTGACTCTCATGACTATGGGTTTTTTGCAAGTTTTCCCATATCTTATATTTTGGAACTAAGCGTATTTCCAATTTTAGATTTTTTCATGTTTTCTCGGTATACTATCTCACATGTTATATGCAGGTTTGGCTTGTCCTGGGTACTGCAGCAGTTAACTCATTGGAAGAAAGAAAAAAAAAAAAAAAAGCGAGGTTCTTCAGCGTTTGCAAGATCGTCAGTCAGAGCATGCTCACTCTCCGGGCCTCTGATAAGTGATGTAACCTTTTGAGGAGTATGCTTTCTTGCGGCCTCCGTTCATACCTGCATTAAAACCGATTATAAATAATATCATGTTCTGTAAAGTTTCATGACTATTTAATATGTATCCTGTAATTCAGTACTTTTCACAGCAAGTAGTTTCAGTAATTTCTTACCAGTACTCAATATCCAGTAATTCAAAACTAAGCATCAGTAGTTCTGTGTTGTTCGGTAAATTTATTCTTTAACCGTATTATCGGTATAATCGGTCCAGCGAATTTCGTTCTGACCGAGTCTCTTTGCGACGACCGCGCTCGTTGGCGCGAGCTCCGCGTCGAGCTGGCCGTTCGGCTCCGTCCGGCGCTCCTCGGGCCGGTTCGCTATGCTGCCGGGCCCGCCGGGCAGCAGATCAGATTAGCCTCGATACCTCGCCGGTTCGCACGTGTTCTCATGCGTTCGCATTATTATAAGTTTCGCATCAATTTGGTTCTGTTCTGTTCGGGACTCGATCTCGTGTGTGTAAGAGAAATAAACAGACAATTCAGAGAAACAATAATTCATTTCTCGACCCGCCCGATCGCGAGAGACAACGCCGCAGATCATCGCGGGAGCGCAGCCACATGCCGCATCCTTGAACATGTGTAATAAATTACTCCCAGTAATCCAGTACTGCCCAGTATTTCTGAAGTACCGGCCAAAATATTACTGCCAGTATTTACAATAATTTATTACTGAGTACTTTTAGTGCTTTTTTTCTGTAAGGGACGATATACTAACCATATTAAAAACAATAGAAACTGATGTGCAGCTGATAAGACATATACAATAAGATTGTAAATAAACAATTCACTAACCATATTAAAAACGATAAAAACTGATGTATAGCTGATAAGACATTTATGATAGGATCCCAAGTATTTTTTAATGTGAGTTTCTGATAGAGTACCGTAAATAAACGATTCACTAAGCATATTAAAAACGATAAAAACTGATGTATAGCTGATAAGACATTTACGATAGGATCCCAAGTATTTTGTAACGTGAATTTCTGATAGAGTACCGTAAATAAACGATTCACTAACCGTATTAAAAACGATAAGAAATTTTTTATTGTTTTCTATCGGAGATGGTTACAAGGGGGTAGCTCGGCCGAGGGGAGGGTTGGGGATGGCGCCTCGAACGGAGTGAGGGAGGGTTATTCGCGTTAATTATTTTATAAGCGAGCTTGTAGATACGACAGGTGGTGCCGGAGCGGGTGATCAACGGAGGACTGATGTAACGACGTATGTCGCAACGAGGGAGAGAAGGAGGCTTGGGGGACGCTGAGCGGAATTGCTGGCCGACGGGCGAGTCACTTGGGCTTACCGCCGCGGAGGCGCGTAGAATGTCTCACACACTACACCCCGGGCCGTGCCGTGCCGTCACACAAGGAAGGGCGCGACACCGCGACTGCAGCGCGGGTGAGCAACCCAGACGCCTCCCCGTCGGTATCAAGGGCGCCGAGCAGCATAGCCATGGCCTGGCCAGCCGGGCTAAAGCTGAGATGGGCCCACACCTGATGGCAGCCGATTCAAAGAACCGCGGGCAGGCAGAAAGCACCAGAAGCGGCGCCGCGAACACGGCGGCGCGCGCAACGGATCGGCGGGACGGAACATCGCGAGCTTGGAGCGCATACGCGGGGGCCCAACGTGATCTCGCCGGGCCGGCCGCTCTTCACTGTCGAGCCAGCGCTAGCCGAGGAGCCACCCCCGGGACGCAGCCCCGAAGCAGCAACTCAGCGAGAGCAGCAATTTGTAAGATCTCCATTCCGGTGCCACCGTATTCTCGGTGGCTCGATCTCGGCCATGGCCCTAGACAATTATTAGATTACCTGATACAATTACCGATTAGAGTACCGTTTTTCTTGATACCGACTTCCGTCGGAAATAACTTCGTGGTCGCGAGCCCGGCCGAGATCGTGCCTGTAAAACTTATTGCGAAGCCCCCCCTCGGAAACTCTAGCGCGGCCGACAGTCATCTCGCGTTTATTGTGTTAAAAGTCATTTCGCGTTTATTGTGTTAAAGTCATTTTGCGTTTATTGTGTTAAAGTCGCGATTAGTATCGCGTATTGTTGTCGTGCCTGTTCGGGGAAAATTCCACGGGCGAGCAGTGCGAGAACGCTCACCGGGAGATATTGCGCCGCGCTCTCACGCGCGCGTGAATTGTTGTGCGTACTCGAAAGGAGTCTCGCGGATACATTGTGTTGCTCGTGCATGCAAGTATCGTCGCGGTCACTCGCCGGGGAAAGTCATACGGGTGTGTTACATTGTCGTCGTATAAATGTCGTTTCGCGTCTACCGATTAGTTACCGTATAGATGTGCCGTTTGTTACATTGTCGTCGTATAAATATTATTTCGCGTCTACCGGCTAATTGCCGTATCAATTGTCGTCTAGCGTTCGCCGTGAGCGGGGCGGCCGAGTCGTGTGTGTGAATTTGCGTGTGTGTGATGATCCGCGTGTCGTGGGCATGCTTTTCGCGTAAGGGAGTTCGTAGAGCATGAGACTCGCGTTTAATTCGTGTGAATGAGCTGCGTGACTGATTCGTGTGCGTGAAATTCGCGTTCCGCGAGTGGAATGTGTGCGGTATCTTGGCGGTTACGAAGGGACTAACGTGCGTTTGAGATGTCTCCGCGAGTAGTGTATACGGTATCTTCGCGATTGCGAATGAGGTAGCGTGCGTTCGAAACGTTACTTCGAGCAACGGTCGCCGGCGAGGCGGCCCGACTTCGCTCTATATTATTATCCTTTCATTTGAAATACATTATTATTTATTACTTAATTTGTGTTGATTGCGCTGCGCTCCCTCTCCTACTCTCCTCACAACGAATAACGTAACCGACGCCCTGAGCTTGCGTTCGGGCTGCAGAGATATATGTATCAAACTGACGAACGTGGTGCGCGTAATCGCACCTGGCGCCCATACGGAATACTTAGCGAAAAGAATTTGTTACCGTGGATACCTCGAAGAAATCATATCGCGGATACCTCAGAGCTACCGTCTGCCCATTAGTGAATTTGCGGCAGCGCCCCTTCGGCTGGCGAGACCGAAGGAAAACGGGTCGCAAAATTTTGGCGCCCAACGTGGGGCGATCTCGCTTAAGAAAACGGAAAAATTTGTGGAAGGATTTGTGGAGAGCGAGCGTGCGCAATAATTAAATGTGTATTGAACTCCGTATTTTCTGTGTGTGTTGTGTATAATTGAACCAATGTTCTTTTTTTTTTACCGTTTCGTTTACCGCGTATGAGATCGTATGTGTATCAGATATTATTATTTCGGCTCTGGAATGTCGGTTCCACACGATTTTCGCGACCTTGGTTATTGAGTTCGTTTTGTTTGGTTTGCCTGCGTTGTTGGGGAACTGCGCGCTTTCTTTCCATTTCTTTCGCCGAATTCCTGCGTGTTTACCGCGAGCGGGATGTTATTGCCTTCGACTTTAGCACAGGATATTATGTTGATTTTCGCCGTGGCGATCTTTTGTGCGTAGCGACTTTCGATATTATCGCGACTGGCATACGTTCCGCGTTATTTGTGTCAATCTTTTTGCGTATGATCGGGGCGGAAATTAAATAAGATACCTGTTTCCGTCCACGTGTGTTACCTTGTTGTTACGTGGCTCCCGCGTTAGGACCGCGAGGAGAAGGTCGGGGCTCGCGAGATGCGGGAGGGAAGTTCGCCGTATAGTTGGATCACAAAATTGAATGTCGAACAGGTCGTCCAACATTTAGTGGATCGAAACTTAGATACCAGCGGGATACTTCCGGTTTTGCGTGCGCGTTTATTGAAGTTTGAGCAGGCGAGAGTCGAGGCGATGGGCCCGGTGTCCGCACCCAACCCCGACGCGAGAACGACCGGTTTCGACGCGGTCGGTGCGGTACCACCCGAACAGGTGGAGGCGCCGAGTGGGGGGGGGGGGGCGCCGTTCATCGGGATAGGATTATCTCCAACGCCACCTCGTCCAACTCTCGAATTGGGGGCGACGGAGGCTCTCGTGAGCACGGGGGTGCAGGGTACGCCGTCTCGCTCAACTTTTGACCTGCCGCGTTCGGCATTTGAGTTACCGCGTCCAACTTTCGAGCTACCACGTTCATCTTTCGAACCGTCGCGTCTGACTTTCGAACCAAAGGGGTTAGAGTCGAGTTACGAACAGAAGCGGGGAGGCGCGAGGGAACAGAGCGTTAACTTTCCGCCACCCCCGCGTGTGGAGTCGTTACCATTCGCGGCGGAGAGGCGGTCCGCACAGGGATCCGCGTCCGAGGCGTACACCCTAATGCGGAAGTGGAATCTCCACTTCTCGGGAAAGCGAGGTAGCGATGCCGAGGCGTTCCTTTTGCGGATAAAGGAAGCCCGTGCAATTATTCCGATCGATGACGCGGACCTATTCAAGTGTTTACCACTTTTTTTGTCGGACGTAGCGCTGTATTGGGTGCGGCTCGAAAGTCAAAACTGGCGTAGTTGGGATGACTTTGAAAGCGCGTGGAGGGCCCGGTTCGGCAACCCCGATTACCAATACATGCTCCGGGAGGAGGTCCTGCGGAGGACTCAGGGAGAATACGAGGCCGCCGCGGACTATCTGACATGTTTACGCGCTTTGTTCGGTCGAATGAACCCCCCGTGGAGTTTATCGGAACAACTAACGTTCGCCCACCGAAATTTGTTACCGCGCTTGCAGATCGCGATACGTCGTCAGGAGTTCCGCGATTTCCACGCTTTAGAAGATTTGGCCACGCGGGTGGAACGTAGTTTGCTTGCGGACAAGTACTACCGGGCCCCGTTACCGCCGGAACAGTCTATCTTCCCCGATTTGGCGTACTACGCGCCAAACGGGAAGCCGAAAAATCCGATCACCGTCGCCGCCGGGGAGGCGGTGGGCCGCAAAACCGGAAGTAGAAAGAAAACCGCGAGATCCACGGCGACCGCGACTAGCCCTGCTGCTCCCGCGAGCCCGACAGTCACGGATACCGCGGCGGGAATCGGGGTAGGGGACGCGAATATGCAGTGTTGGAACTGCGAGAAAACGGGACATCGCGCACGCAATTGTAGGGAGGCTCGGCAAACCCACTGTTATCGGTGCGGGAAACGCGGATTTACCACGAGGACTTGCCCAGCGTGTTCGGGAAACGCGGGAGGGAGTTCGTAGGACGGGTCCCTACGGCCCCGAATTTCGAAACGAGGACCCGACCTATGGATACCGCGGCGGAGGCGCTCCCGCACTCATTTGTTACCTTCGAGCCCGCCGAGTTACCGCCCCTTCGGTACTTTAGAATTTGTGTAGGTGGACATTCGGTATTGACGCTTGTGGACTCGGGATCGAGTCGCACTCTTATCGGTCGCGAGGGAATGCGGATTGCGGAAAGCCTAGGCCTGCCGACCGCGCGCGAAGGCGAAGCGCGCATCCGGATGGCGAACGGCCAAATAACCGCGATTCAGGGTAACGTTTCCTTGCCGATGCAATTGAAGGGCCGAAGTCATGAAATGACCGTAGGGGTATTGCCGGATTTGGCGGTGTCGTGCATTGTCGGGATGGACTTTCTGACAAAATTCGGTATCGCGTTAGATTTCGCAAAGGCCGAGTGGTACTTCGCGGATGGACCACACATTCGCTATTGTTTCGACAGGGAGGGGACATCTTCGGTTTGTGGACTAGCACAGCTAACACCGGATCAGAAAGATACGCCAGATTTTTTTCTACGAACGGTACCTACTCCACCGGAAGATCCGGGAATTACTAGCTTGGCCGAGCATAGAATCGATGTAGGGGGTCACGCGCCGATTGAACAACGTTGCTACCTAGTGTCGCCGAAAGTTTAGGAAGCCATTCGCGCGGAGCTGAATAAAATGTTGAAAGCCGGAATTATCGAGCATTCTTCGAGCCAGTGGTCGAATCCGATAGTAATGGTGAAAAAACCGAATGGCAAATACCGATTTTGTATAGATTTCCGCGGAGTTAACGAGATCTCAAAGAAAGACGCGTATCCGATACCGAACATGGAAGGTATCACAAATAAATTACGTAAGGCGAAATACATATCGACCATTGATTTGAGCCAAGCGTATTTCCAGATACCGTTAGCTAAAGATAGCCGCGAAATCACCGCTTTTAGTGTCCCCGGGATGGGACTATTCCATTTTCGCAGAATGTCGTACGGATTGCATAACGCCCCGGCCACGTTCCAAAGATTGCTCGATACGCTAATAGGCCTGGAAATGGAACCGTTCGCGTTTAACTATCTAGATGACATAATTATCGCGACGGAAACGTTCGAACAACATATTGAGTGGTTAAAACGCGTGCTAGATAAAATATCGGCAGCGGGCCTAACAATAAACTCGGAAAAATGCGAGTACTGTCGACCTCAGGTACGGTACTTAGGATTCGTCGTCGGAAAGGGGGGGCCTCGCGACCGATCCCGAGAAAATTCAGCCGATTTTGAAATACCAGGCGCCGCGAAACATTAGACAGCTGCGCAGGTTTTTGGGAATGTCCTCGTGGTACCGCAGATTTATACCGCAGTTCGCCACGCTTAGCGAGCCGCTTACCCGCCTTTTAAAGAAAAACAGGCGCTGGGAGTGGGGGGATGACCAGTGTCGCGCCTTCGATCGCATCCGAGAGCATCTCATGTCCGCCCCGATACTAGCATGTCCGAATTTCGAGGAGCCCTTCGTACTACAGACCGACGTGAGCTCGATAGGGTTGGGGGCTGTACTAACGCAAAAATTAGAGGGCGAAGAACGGGTAATCGCGTATGCCAGTCGCGTGTTAACGGACCCCGAAAGAAAATATTCGGTAACAGAACAGGAGTGTTTGGCCGTGGTGTGGGCAATCCAGAAATTCCGGCCCTACTTAGAGGGATATAGATTTACCGTCATTACCGATCATAGTAGCTTGCGATGGTTACACAACCTGAAAAACCTTACAGGTCGATTGGCCCGTTGGGCCCTCGAACTGTTAGAATATGATTACACGGTGGAATACCGGAAGGGAGCCCTGCACCACGTGCCTGACGCGCTGTCGCGAATGTATGAGGGGGAGGAGGAGGACGCCGTTGGCGTGAGCGCCGTGGCAGAGATTGCGGAGTGCGAGGACACGTCCGACGTATGGTACCGCAAACGATTTAACGAAGTAACTACCGATCCAAAAAGATTCGCGCATTGGAGGATAGTGGAGGGGAAATTATACTTTTTGCGACCGAGGCCGGTCATCTCGGATATCGTGGAGGACCTTGACCGATGGAAGTTAGTATTGCCGCGAGAACTTCGCGCGGAAGCCCTTCGCGAGTCGCACGACGCTCCTCAATTCGGTCACCTAGGTATCGAGAAAACCTACCAGCGCGTCGCCGTTTCATATTACTGGCCGAACTTGTTTCGAGACGTAGCGAGGTATGTCCGGACGTGTGACATATGTCAACAAACGAAGGTAGAGCAAGCGAGTCCCGCGGGATGGATGGGACGCCGTACAGTGGAAGGACCGTGGACCGCCGTCGCCGCGGATATCGTAGGGCCGCTGCCCCGCAGTAAGGCAGGATACCAATATATCTTAGTAATACAAGATCTTTTTACTAAATGGGTGGAAATCCGGGCGTTACGGGCGGCCACGGGGCCGAAAATTAGAGAGGCTTTTGAGGATTTGATCGTGTCGCGATGGGGCACACCGAAAACTCTTTTGACGAATAACGGGACGGAATTTATAAACAAAGTGATGAGAGGTTTCGCCGAGGAAAACGGGATAACGCACGTTACGGTACATCCCTACCACCCTCAAGCAAATCCCCATAGAAAGAGTGAATCGAGTGTTGAAAACAATGATTTTGGCCTATATCGAGAAGGATCATAGGGAGTGGGATAGACATTTATTGCACTTGCGTTTTGCGTATAACACGGCAAGCCATTCCTCGTTGGGTACCTCCCCAGCTTTTTTAAATTTCGGGCGCGAGTTGATACCGCCCGACACACTGCGCGACCGTCGGGAGAGCGTTGCCGAGATGGAGGCGGGAGACCCTGCGGAGTGGTCACAGCGAATGGCGGAAATGCGCGCGGTTAGAGAATGGGTGGCGGAAAACCTAGAGCGGGCAAACCAACAGCAGGCCGCGAGATATAATCTCCGGAGGCGGCCGCGTAGATTTTGCGTCAACGATTTAGTATTAAAACGGCAGCACGTATTGTCATCTGCCGTACAGAATATCGCTGGAAAGCTGGCACCAAAATTCCAGGGACCGTTTCGGATTAAACGGGTGATCTCTCCGGTCGTCTACGAACTAGCACGGCCGGACGGATCACCCGTCGGAAAGGTACATGTCCAGGACCTAAAACCCTATCACCTTCCTGCCCCTGGCAAATAGGATACCTGGGATACCGGCGATGGCGACCATCGAGACCCGCCGTATTTGGCGGCAATTTTATAGCCGTTACCTTCGGTTGTGGCACCATATCCGGTGCAACGAACCGGGGTTTTAGCGTGACCTCGAGGACACCGGTCTACAGGTCCAGAGAGCGAGGTATACGGACCGGGGCGCCGTTGTGCGCAAGATCGTGCAGCGAGACATGGAGACCCAGGACTGGGGGGTCGAATTGAAGGACGCCTCCACACAGACCGAGGGGACCACGCAAGAACGCGAGCTCCTCAAGGAAGTAAGGGCGGACAGAGAGCGGCTGGAGAACGACCTCCTGGAGGCCAGGAGGGAGGCGAACGCCGCGCGCGTGAGCGAGGGCCGTGCGCAGGGCCAGGCGATCGAGTCCCATAGGATGCTCGACGCCGCAAGGAGGGACCTCGCATCGCGGGCCGTGGACAGGGAGCGACGGGAGGTTGCGGTCCAGACGGGCGGCCACGTGGAGAAGGTCATGGCCATGCGCGGACCCCGGGGGGGCTGCTGGAACTGCTCCGCCGGGGGGCACTCCTACCCGGATTGCCCTGTGCCCCGTCAGCGCGAATTCTGTTACGGCTGCGGGGAACCGGAGGTCACCCTTCGGGGGTGTCAGCGCTGCGACCCCTCCTACCTCCAAGCACAGCCGTACACCGGCCCCAGAGGACCCAGGGACCGCAAGAGGAGCCGCAGCCGCAGCCGGTCCAGGCGGAGGTAGCCGCCACACAACTGCCAAAGCTTTCTCACCCTCTTTGTCCCATTTTGTGTGGTACCCATGTATCCCAGTACCCGACCTGGTAGATAAAGGGTGACCAGTGATTAGAGAACGCTTTATATTGTTTTTTTTTCCTTCCTACCCGCGTGCGGATGGTCGCGTTCGTCTCGCGTGCGGGGGCGTTGCCCGGTTAGGGTTTCTCGGATGGCGGTCGCGCGTGCTCGGTTTGATGTCGCTATCGGAGGTTCGGGGTGATTGCGGGAGGAGGCGGGCTGCGGGAGTTTCCGGGGCTACTTTAGGGCACGATTCAATTTTTTTTTGTGTGTGGACATTGGCCTGGTGGCATAGCCGGTACCGGAGTGGTGGTCGCTGTTGTCGGGGCCGGAATCCCCTCGGCCCTCGTCTGGGAGGGGGGAGTTGTGACGTGTCGTTGTCGCGTCCACCGTCCAGACGGTAGCTCGGCCGAGGGGAGGGTCAGGGATGGCGCCTCGAACGGAGTGAGGGAGGGTTATTCGCGTTAATTATTTTATAAGCGAGCTTGTAGATACGACAGGTGGTGCCGGAGCGGGTGATCAACGGAGGACTGATGTAACGACGTATGTCGCAACGAGGGAGAGAAGGAGGCTTGGGGGACGCTGAGCGGAGTTGCTGGCCGACGGGCGAGTCACTTGGGCCTACCGCCGCGGAGGCGCGTAGAATGTCTCACACACTACACCCCGGGCCGTGCTGTCACACAAGGAAGGGCGCGACACCGCGACTGCAGCGCGGGTGAGCGACCCAGACGCCTCCCCGTCGGTATCAAGGGCGCCGAGCAGCATAGCCATGGCCTGGCCAGCCGGGCTAAAGCTGAGATGGGCCCACACCTGATGGCAGCCGATTCAAAGGACCGCGGGCAGGCAGAAAGCACCAGAAGCGGCGCCGCGAACACGGCGGCGCGCGCAACGGATCGGCGGGACGGAACATCGCGAGCTTGGAGCGCATGCGCGGAGGCCCAACGTGATCTCGCCGGGCCGGCCGCTCTTCACTGTCGAGCCAGCGCTAGCCGAGGAGCCACCCCCGGGACGCAGCCCCGAAGCAGCAACGCAGCGAGAGCAGCAATTTGTAAGATCTCCATTCCGGTGCCATCGTATTCTCGATGGCTCGATCTCGGCCATGACCCTAGACAATTATTAGATTACCTGATACAATTACCGATTAGAGTACCGTTTTTCTTGATACCGACTTCCGTCGGAAATAACTTTGTGGTCGCGAGCCCGGCCGAGATCGTGCCTGTAAAACTTATTGCGAAGCCCCCCCTTCGGAAACTCTAGCGCGGCCGACAGTCATCTCGCGTTTATTGTGTTAAAAGTCATTTCGCGTTTATTGTGTTAAAGTCATTTCGCGTTTATTGTGTTAAAATCGCGATTAGTATCGCGTATCGTTGTCGTGCCTGTTCGGGGAAAATTCCACGGGCGAGCAGTGCGAGAACGCTCACCGGGAGATATTGCGCCGCGCTCTCACGCGCGCGCGAATTGTTGTGCGTACTCGAAAGGAGTCCCGCGGATACATTGTGTTGCTCGTGCATGCAAGTATCGTCGCGGTCACTCGCCGGGGAAAGTCATACGGGTGTGTTACATTGTCGTCGTATAAATGTCGTTTCGCGTCCACCGATTAGTTACCGTATAGATGTGCCGTTTGTTACATTGTCGTCGTATAAATGTTATTTCGCGTCTACCGGCTAATTGCCGTATCAATTGTCGTCTAGCGTTCGCCGTGAGCGGGGCGGCCGAGTCGTGTGTGTGAATTTGCGTGTGTGTGATGATCCGCGTGTCGTGGGCATGCTTTTCGCGTAAGGGAGTTCGTAGAGCATGAGACTCGCGTTTAATTCGTGTGAATGAGCTGCGTGACTGATTCGTGTGCGTGAAATTCGCGTTCCGCGAGTGGAATGTGTGCGGTATCTTGGCGGTTACGAAGGAACTAACGTGCGTTTGAGATGTCTCCGCGAGTAGTGTATACGGTATCTTCGCGATTGCGAATGAGGTAGCGTGCGTTCGAGACGTTACTTCGAGCAACGGTCGTCGGCGAGGCGGCCCGACTTCGCTCTATATTATTATCCTTTCATTTGAAATACATTATTATTTATTACTTAATTTGTGTTAATTGCGCTGCGCTCGCTCTCCTACTCTCCTCGCAACGAATAACGTAACCGACGCCCTGAGCTTGCGTTCGGGCTGCAGAGATATATGTATCAAACTGACGAAACGTGGTGCGCGTAATCGCACCTGGCGCCCATACGGAATACTTAGCGAAAAGAAATTTGTTACCGTGGATACCTCGAAGAAATCATATCGCGGATACCTCAGAGCTACCGTCTGCCCATTAGTGAATTTGCGGCAGCGCCCCTTCGGCTGGCGAGACCGAAGGGAAACGGGTCGCAATAGATAGACCGGCCCCTGCCGTGAGAGCACGCGATAGAAGATGAACGGTGCAGACATAGCCGTGGTGGTCGGACCTCTCTCTCTTCTAATCGCTTGGTGGGGATACACGACTAGACTTTCTCTTTCTTCTGATCGCTTGGTGGGGATAGACGACTCGACTAGTCGACTTAGTCGAGTCGTCTATCCCCACCAAGCGATCAGAAGAGAGAGAGGTCCGACCACCACGGCTATTTCTGCACCGTTCATCTTCTATCGCGTGCTCTCACGGCAGGGGCCGGTCTAGTCTATATAAGTCTATGAGACGACACAACTGTTGAGTTCATTTTATCAACACTACGTTGATTTGTTGGTTTTAAAAGTAAGAGCCAATCACGTTTCGACTGCTACTGAGCGGCTTGTTCTGCTGAACGCAAGGTCGGTTCCGAAAATTTCGCACAGCTCCAGCTTTTTATTGACTGCATGAAATGATAAATCCTTCTCCAGAATTAAAGTATAAACGCAAACGGATACGGCACTGTTCGATTTTACGCCGAGAAAGAAAGAAATTATAAAATAACATTTATATTTACCGACCTTGATTCTCTGCAGTACCCTCTACCGTGATACGTCGGAACTAAACTTGACGTATTTCTTACTCTAGTCATGGAAATCTCGGGCGTATACGGCCCTACAATTTTCGCACAGCTCCAAATTTTTATTGGCTGTATAGAATTATAATTCCTTTTGCAGAATTAAAGTAGACACTCCAACGGACGCGGCTGTGTTGTTGCATTGTGCATGAAAGCTACCAAATTTGTGTATGAAACTGATGTTTTCACGAGTTGTCAACTCTAACCTTGGCGGTGTACCTATTGTGAAGGTAAATATAAATGTCATTATAATTTCTTTCTTTCTCTGCGTAAAATCGAACACAGCCGTATCCGTTTGCGTTAATACTTTAATTCTGGAGAAGGATTTATCATTCCATGCAGTCAATAAAAAACTGGAGCTGTGCGAAAATTTGTCAGTTTGTCGGTAATTTTGTCGGTAATACAGACGGGTGCAGGATCCCCTTAACAACTAAAGCTGACGACTATCAGGTTATGAAATCTGTCATACCGACGAGATGTAGCGACTGGTAGCGACATGAGCATGCCCCGCAAGGGCATATGTGCATGCTCAGTGTCCGTACGCGCATGCAAAAGTGCGCGAATTTGAAACGTATGTATACTTTTAATGATAAGTGAATATAAGTATTCTGTATTAAATCTTTGCCTTACTAAACAGATGAGTCTACCATATACTAAAAATATTAATACTGAAAAGATTAGCCAGGCCCCGTACGCAAGGTAGGACGTTCCATTCGCTTGATGTGTAGAATTTATATATCTATTAAATCTTCGCCTTACTAAATAGATAAGTCTATAATATACTAAAAATAGATACAGAAAAAGTTAGCAAGACCCCTACGCAAGGTAGGGCGTTGCCCGTCTCCCCACAACCACCCTTCCTGCCAACGCCTGTTTTACGACAGTTTTTTGTACCAAATTAAGTCTTGTTTTTGTAATAGATTTTGCTTTTGCAATAGAAAAGTGTTATATCAAAGTCGAGGGGGGGGGGGGGGGGCGGAGCCGCCCCGAACCCCCCTGGCCGGGGGCTTTGCTCCCTGGACCTCCTTTCGGGGGGCTCCGTCCCCCTGCCCTCGCCGGGGGGCTTGGCCCTCCTGGACCCCCCATTGGAGCTTCACCTGAACCTCGCTTTACAACTTAGCATGTAGTACGTGTAAGCGAAACTCCCAATAGGGGGTCCAGGGGGGCAAAGCCCCCCGGCGGGGGTAAGGGGGCGGAGTCCCCCGAAAGGGGGTCCAGGGGGCGAAGCCCCCGGCCAGGGGGGTTCGGGGGGGCTCCGCCCCCCGACTTTGATATAACACTTTTCTATTGCAAAAGCAACATCTATTATGAAAACAAGACTTAATCTGGTACAAAAAACTGTCGTAAAACAGGCGTTGGCAGGAAGGGTGGTTGTGGGGAGACGGGCAACGCCCTACCTTGCATAGGGGTCTTGCTAATCTTTTCTGTATCTATTTTTAGTATATTATAAACTCATCTATTTAGTAAGGCAAAGATTTAATAAATATATAAATTCTACACAGTAGAGTAAATGGAACGTCCTACCTTGCGTACGGGGCCTTGCTAATCTTTTCAGTATTAATATTTTTAGTATATGGTAGACTCATCTGTTTAGTAAGGCGAAGATTTAATACATAATACTTATATTAATTTATCATTAAAAGTATACATACGTTTCAAATTCGCGCACTTTTGCATGCACGTGCGGCCACGGAGCATGCGCATGTGGCCACAGAGCTAACAGAGCATGCGCAAGTGGCCGCGGTGCATAGTTAATAGTCGCTACATCTCGTCGGTATGACAGGTTTCATAACCTGATAGTCGTCAACTTTAGCTGTTAATATTTCGCTTCGCGGGGCAGAGCAACATTCTTTTCTGCCACCCTGGCGGAAAAATTTCTACAAAATTTAAAAAATAATAAAAGTGTACTACAAAAAACTACAAAATATAATTGCCAAAATCTACTAAAATCTACATGAATTTAAAAAGTGCTACAAAATTCTACATGAAAATGCTAGAATTGGAACACTTGTAAATTTTTGTATTTTTTTAGTGGATCTTGATCTATAAATTTTTCGGTGAAACTACGTCAAACTACAACTAATACTGATATTCTACACATTTCTATGTTTATTTTAGTACAGTAGACTACAAGGAAATACTAGAATTAAAACACTTTTGTAGATTTTTCGTAGTTTTTGTCAAAACTTGTAGTTATATTGCTGCAACTTGATCTATAAATTACGGGACAAAACTACGTCAAACTACTACTATTAACGATGTTCTATGTATTTTTATACTTAAATAAGTACAGTATACTACAAGGAAATACTACAATTAAAACGGTTTTGTAAATGTTTGAAATTTCTTGTGAAAACATCAATTGAACTACACACTTTTGGAAATTCAATCCAAAGTACATGTTTTCACAAAAAAATTCCAAAACAAACTATAACCATTCCAATTATGGCATTTCCTTAGTATATTTTTAGTAAGAAAGAATGGTTAAAAAATACGTCGATTCGAAAATATTTTAATACATAATAAACATATATTTTCATGCTACATTTAATGGTTTTAATGGTGCAATATATAAGAAACATTAATCTCACAAATTATTTATGAATTATACCTACACAGTTACTTTATATATATTGTGTTTAACATTGTTTTTGACGTTGCAGCATATTTTTTGTTAAATAATGTTGATTACAAAAAGAAAATAAACTTTGTTATTCTAATAATAATAATGAAACTGGGGGGTGGTCCTCCAACGAAGACCTACTGGCGGCACGCAGACTGAGTCCATTGTGCCTCCCCGCTGCAATAACGGCCTCCCAGTTAGGGAAGACCTGTTTCCCTGTAAAAGCGAAGCAGGTCCTCCACCGGTAGCTGTCTTATCTGCTCGGGATCCAGAAAGGATGAGCCGAGCGTACGGAGTCTTTGCCTGGCGTATGCCGGACATTGACCAAGAATATGGAGACTTGTTTCCTCCTCTTCCCCACAAAGTCTACAGTCGGGTGTATTACTATAGCCCAACTTGTACATGTGGTAGTTCAGGACGCCATGACCTGTCAGCAGCTGCACTGCCAGCCTGGCGTCCCTCCTGCTCAGTGATCTAATGCTTCCTGCCAGTCCCTCCCTGGGAGTTGTTATTCAAACTTATCTGTAAAATAAAATATAAATATAAATATATATATACATATATATATATATACATATATATATAATATACATATATATATATATATATATATATATATATAAAATATATGATTTTATATATATCTTTATATATTCGATCTTTCGCAAAACAAAAACACTTATCATAATATATGTATAGTGATAATTTTTTCATTACGTCTGCATCTTTGGCAACATAAGAACACAAGAAGAATTAAAATTTTATTCGTTTATATTTGTACCTTGTAGGTTTTATATAAGTATATACGTATTTAACATCAAGTACTCACACTGAATGTTTGATATGATAAGAACTAAAAATAAGAAACTAGCAGAAAAACCTTTATTATAAAAAATGAAAATGATTTATTTATGTTGTAATCTTGCGGGTTTTGTACTACGTAATTATTCCGTAATAACTGAATTTTTATAGATAAATATTGTAGTCCTAATATTGTATATGTTGGTTTTACGGATCTTACCGAGCTCAGTAAACTGCTAGCCTCATAAGTGGGAAAAGCATACACTTATACTTAAGGCTTCTGGGTACTCGTTGCGGCCATGTTAGAATGTGACGTCAGAAGCGAGAACTGACATGTTGAAAATTCTTGCGTAGTATTTCCAAATAAAAATATATTTGCTTGAAATAACACTATTGATCACTTCAGCACACTTTGAAAATACTCCGAGTTGAGGTTAAATGTACCCCTTTCCCTTTTGACAGTTAATACAGACATTAAACAGCCGTAAAACGAATGTGATACGATGCAGGATTATGTGCGCAGGCGCATGATTACATTTTGTATCACATTCATTTTACGGTTGTTTATTAACTGTCAAGGGAAAGGGGTAGACTTAACTTCAACTCGGAGTATTTTCGAAGTGTGCTGAAATGATCTGTAATGTTATTTTAAGCAAATATCTTTTTATTTGAAAATGCTACGCAAGAATTCTCAACATGTCAATTCTCAACATTTCTCGCTTCTGACGTCACATCTCATGAGATGTCGGAAAAGAGCCCAGGAGCCTTAAACAAAATATTTAAAATGTGAGCAAAATATCAATTATTCCCTTCCAGCTTTTGTGAACTAAACTGAGCTGAAAATTCGAGCTATTCATCCTCTTCAACAGCTGGTTCATCATGTAACAATAAGGTAAGGTGTTGGTCTCTCTCTACTGACATAATTGAATCATTTTCGAAAAATTCTTCCTGAGTGGAGTGTGTGCTGTCTTTATCCATTATCTCGAGAAGGTCCGCTTCGAAATCTTCGAAATTGTTTATACTTTCGTCGTTTTTTTTTTCCCGCTTTTAAAACATTATCCAATTTTTTTTTCTGGTCTATCGCGACGAAGGTATAACTTTTGGTTTGTTCTCCAACAGTCGTTTCTGTCTTTTTTTTCCTTTTCTTTCGAGAATTGTTCTCTTTGTCTATCTTGGATTCATCCTCTGAGTGATCAGAACAAAGTGGCAGCGTAGGGTCATCCTTCGGACGACTCTTTCTTCTCTTCGGAGCTATCGTACTTCGTGCTGATGTGATAGCACCATTGAGGTACTTATTCAATTTCTTCAACTCGTCCGCGATGAGGTCTTCAGGATACTTTCTTTTATCACGCATCCATATCTCGAAGAAATTAGCGACCGCTGCCTTCTTTTTCGGACTTAATTCGTTGGCTTGTGTATTAATTTGTTTGCGCACACATCGTTCGCTGAGAGGTTTCACCCCCCAAATGGATCTTGATAATCCGGACACAAATTTGCTCGACTTTTTTTCTCGTAGAAGGGCTTCGTACAATATTGTTGAAATCCATGCTCCTTTTCCGATATAAGTTTCCTCGCCTTTTAGCGTACCTATTTTTGGTTCTGTTTGTGGATCTTTACTATTGAATTTTTCATCACACGTACTATCTGTAATATGTATTCAAACATAATTAGCAGTTTCTGCAATGTAGCTGTACATTCTGTGCTGTATGAGCATGATCCGCATATCTGATCCTTACTTTTCGGAATTTGCAACATTTTTTTTGTATTTAACACCACAAAAAAAGTATTATTTTTTGTACATTATTTCTTGGTAACTGCTCATTAATAATATTTTTTCTTTTCAACATAATGCGAAACACATTCTCGGTGTGTCTCTCACTTCGCTGTAAGCGCTACTAACGGTTAATACAAAAAAATAATTAAGAACAGTGAGAAAAAATATTTAAAGATACCACATTCCAGGGTTGTAAAAACAATATAAAAGTTTCAGATTGTATCCTAGAAAGTGAGGATCAGACGTAGATCATGTCGGGATAGAGTACATTACTGTGATGATAAAAAATATTTACTTGGCATAACTTCCCAATGATTGTTCTCCAATAGAGCAAGTATCTGTCTACCCGTTTTCTCGGTTAGAGGATAAGATTTAGACGTCTTCAATTGCTCGTACTTAGTAGTCACTGTCTTTAGCTCATATTTCTGTTGTTCAACTTTATGAGTCATCTCGATGTAAGCTTTCCGCATTTTGCGAAATTTCTTCTGCAGTTGTTCCATAGATTCTTCGGAACTCGAACATTCATCATTTTCAGCTTGTAATCCACCACTGCCATTACCGTCCTATAAAAATATTTTGTTATCTTTCAAAAAACACCTCATCAATTAAACCAATATGTATTCTGAGATTATATTCAGCGAAAAATCTCCACAATTTCTGTAAATCAAATCAAGATTTGGCAGTGGTTTGCAAGTTATGAAAGCTTACAACTTTAAATTTACATCTAATGGTGAGTAAAATGCATGAAATCTGTATGCTTTTCCACTTAGCGGTTAATAAAGAAGACCATTTCATTAGACATAAAGTATTCTCTCAATATACGTTACACATGTACATTTCTTTTCTTTTTATTGAAAATTGTAATGTCATGAAGGCTTAATATAGAATATGGGATAAAAATGAAATTATGCAGAAATAAGAACGAAAGTGTAGATAAAAATTGGCAATTTAAAAACTGACTATTTCACCGGCGATTATAAATAGTCATGCTATGAGCATTTTGCTCACATTCGCCGTAATTTTTTGTATATTTTATTGAAAACTCAAACGACATGAGCGATTTACCTATCTTTCTAAATTTTGTATAGAATACGCTTGGAAAAAAATTATTTTTATCCATGTTGTCGTTGATAAGAAAATAATTCTTTTTCGAGAACATCCTCGATGCCGTTAATAAAGTGCTCACCACCTTATAATTCTTTTTTGCATTCCAATATGAACTCTTCAGTCGAGCGATATTTCGTTCATTTGTCATTCGTTTTTATTTATCCATACTCGTTCGATTTGTTTAGATTTTGTACATTACATAACAGTTTCTTTTATTATTTTTGAGTACGCCGCATTGTCGCTATTACGATTAAAATTCTGATAAAATAGAATAGTAAAGTTATACACTGTATTTCGCAATAACTATTGAAAATTGTTTATCGTTGCTTACAAATTGTTACAATAAATAATACAGAACCTTCTTCTGTATGATTAGTATTAATTTTTTAATTCGATAATTTTTTTGCAATAACAATCAATTGTCTATTGTTGTCAAAGAATTGTTATAAATTATGCATAAGCTTGTGTACGTTTGAGTTCTCAAAGTTCCCTCACAATCACATATTTATATACCCAGCTCCACAGTCGACAAACTTGGGAACAATGTATTTTTATATTCACTTTATAAAAAGAAATAATAGTTTTACTGTACCTTATACTCTGTAACAATATGACTAGATATGCCACTTTTTTCAACTTTTTGTACTTCTTGTACCGATTGTACTTTTTCCATCTGCTTGCCCCACTGCAAAATACGTTTTCATGTATTTTATTTTATTTTCTGATAAAGAACGCTTTGTTATCATGAATATAAAATTAAATCTTTCATGCTAAATATGTTCAAAATGTCCGAAAAATATCTGTGCTTGCTAAAATCTGAACTCCACCTCACGGTGATAATTCCTGTAATAACATATCTTATATATGTAATTTTTCTTTAACAGAATACAAATATGTTTCGACTATTTCTCATAAAAAGACGTTTATAAACGGAGAAGTATAATGAGGAAATCGTGAACAAATTTTTAATGTGCAGCGTATTTTCTTCCCAACAAACATTTTACAACAGTCAATCACATCCATTACAAAAGTCCTCTCGATCTTATAATTTTAATTACTACATTCTAAAAACCAATATTATTGAAAGCAAGCCGGGTTTGAAGAATATGACAAGAAATGAAAACGTTAATAAAGATTTATTTGTCAATTAAATAAAAGTTACAGAGCTAAGAAGCCTAAAGGAGCTTTTGCGAAATATGGAAAAGAATAAATAAGCAATCCGTGAATTTAATATACAGGCTTCTTTTTTACTGAGTGTCATGTGTTTTTTTTTTTTTAATAAGTATTAACATCTCAATAAGGAATAAAACATAAAAAAAGGATTTATTCTAACCGCCCTTGTTTACATATTCTTCAGAATGTCGATTACTTGGCTTTTTTCATAATTATTGCTAATACTAAAACATTAATTAAAGTTAAGAATTAAGATAATTGCAATAGTTATTGATATAATAACAACTTATGTTACCTTATTCAGCAATGTATATCAAAAGTAACCCGGTATTTTGTTCGGAAGATATGCACATATTTTTTGTCCACAAAATAACGAAGAAAATGTAGAATCAAAAGCACTAATAGTACTGACCATTTTTTAAATGTTTAGTTAACTAAGTTTCCCTGACCGCAGCTTTTAATTACTTACATTTCCTTTAGTTCCGGTGTACAATAGATGTTTTAAGCCCTAAGCTTTAAGAAATTGTTCAATCACAGTTGAATTTGAGGAGAATAATTGACTGTGATTGGTCAATTTCTTAGGGCTTAGGGCTTAAAACACCCATTGTAGACTGGAACTTATTCCCCTGACCGTATTTGAAATTCTGTGACATTTCCAGATTTTTCTTGACACATGCGATTGCTCATCGAAATTTTTGTATGCAATTATCAAATTTTATATAATTATATAAGTCAACCTAATTAAAAGCTGTTACTCTTAGTCATCTCAAATTTAGTCCTGGTCTACAATAAGTGCTTTAAACTCTAAGCCGTAAGAAATTAGCCAATCACAGTGGAATGTGAGGAGAATACTCGACTATATGATTGGTCAATTTCTTACGGTTTAGAGCTAAAATACCCTTAAAACAAGGTTGTAAACCAGCACTATGCCATACCTTTCCTTTTGTTACTTGTAGATAAGTTTCCACAATATCTTGACTAGCTGCTTTTGAAGCTTGTTTGTTTACATGTTTCTCAACCTATAAAATATAAGACGTATGTACATGATGTAAATACTGTATTGTATTATGTACCGTGAAATGATGATTGTAGTTTATCCTATATAAGCTCATTACAAATTACAAAAGTTATATGTGCTTCAAAATGAGGAAACTATGATTTCGAACAATATTTACAATATTACAAATAACTTCAGTATACAACTTCTATATTGTCAGCCAATCACTTTTGCTAATAACAAGAGCGAGATTTATTTTCTTTGACGAATAATTTTTGTAATGCACATATATCTTATATCCACAGTAGGGCGGTTCAAGAAAACGACTCTTTCTTGAATGCCTTATCATTTAATGCTTATACCTTATGACACGATAAGAACTATCAATAAAAGCATGGGCTGTAAAAAAATGCTACTGCTTCGTTGATGATACAAATATCTGTAAATGCCTATTTTCAGGTATTTTTATGCTTAGGAATCAGAATGTTCATAGAGTTGCTCGTTTCTCAACACAAAATAATGAGTTTCATAAAACCCGTGCAATAATATTTAAGCGGGCTACGCACACATACAGAGAGAGAGATGTATCAATAGACAACATTACGACCACCCCCCCCCCCCCCCCTCTGTCTATTGATACATGTCTCTGTGTGTGTGTGTGTGTAGCCCGCTATATAGGGCTCTGGCACATAGAAGAACCAAGGCAGTAAGACGTAAAGCAGTAAGGAAATCAACAGTTTGTATTTGCTGCCGCTTACACTATACCTTAAGTTCTTGGCTGTGATTTGCTTCTGTTTAAGTCTTACTGTTTAAGTTTTTCTACGTGCCAAGGCCTTTAGAATTGCCTCTTTGATGTTCAATTTTCGTAAATAGCAAAATGAAATTTATTTAAAAATGTCATATGTCATTGTTCATTAGTTATCTTTGACCTTTTTGAAAAAAAAAAAAAAATTTTATTTGCGAAACGGGAGTTGTGAAAGGAAATTTAGTACTGCGTCATCAAAGCATATGTTGATAAACAATAAAATAATTTAAAAATTCATTTTTACAACCATTCTAATCCACAGTATCGCATGTATACCAGACGTGTGAGGATCATTTTGAAAAACATCTTTTTCAGAGATAATAAACATTTCTTGCAAAGTAAAACATGATGCAGGAATATACAGAATTGAACTTTAATTGAGTTTGATGATATTTATTTGGCAAGAAATATTGTCTCTGGAAAAGATGCAATGGAAAATTTTCCCAACGATGATGATGTACCATTCCACTTTAATATTGATTATCTCTCTTTATACTTTGTACCTTTCGTGTTTTCTTTGCCATTGTCACCGAGTCTCCGTCTGAGTCGGACTGCCATCCAGCCTTGATTTGCGAGGAATTCAATTTTGGCACATGCAGTCTTTTAGTACCTACAGACTCTGCTAATTGTTTCAAAGTAGCTGTACATGCAAAAAACATAACAATATAATAAAAAATATAACAAAATGTGTTTAATATACTCATGTAACACACAAAATTTGAAAAACAAATTACAGATAAAAAATTGAAATGTTGGGATTACATTTTTACGGGCGCGTAAAAATATTATAATACAAAAAAGGTGCTAATCAGGATCTTAGCTCAAAAAAGTATGACAAGCACAAAGTAGCATAGCTACGTTAATAGAAGAAAATAATCTCAAAAAAGATGCGTGAATATAATGTGGAAAACATACCTCGTATCCGTAGAACTTGACAACTCACACCTTTTCCTTTTCCTTCCTTCAATTGATAAAGCTTCTTCTTTTGTTCTTCATCATCCGAATCAAACGCTTCAGGATCGAACTTAAGAATTGAGGAAGTTGTAACACTTTTGTATTTTCGATCAGTTGGTAAATGGACACGTGCCCAAGACATCGTTCCGTCAGCATATATACGGTACTTATATAAGTATTTTACAAAGCACTTCCTACTTGTTAATTAAAAAACCATTAAAGAATAATAAAACACCGAAGACGTGCATGGACGAGTATTGCACACAGGACCAGGGCGTTGCTAAGCGGCAACGCGAATCGCCATCTTGCTATCCTGGTAATACTGAAGAAAGCAAAACGATGAGTGATCATCGCATTGTCGCTTTGCCGCGTCGACCTCTGTGTGCAGGAGCCATATCGCGCGTTTATCACACAAATAGACAGGACGTCTTTATAGGCAGAGGGGGGAAACACTGGAAGTCACGGCCAAGGATGCCAGACTCGCGGATTTTGTCAGCCACTACCAGCCAGTGGTCGGAATGGGCAGAGATGCCAAATTTGAATTTCAGCAACGCAGCCGGGCGCTTCGGCTGGCTTCGGCCAGCTTCGAGCGTTGAGCGGTAGAAGAGGATAGACAGATCTGCTGTCTTCTTCTTCTCTCTCTCGAGCTATGGCTATTGGCTAGGCGATTTCGGATCTCGTGAATGCCGAGTTGGCGAGGCGACCAGGCGACGCGTGACATTATATCGGCGCGCGACATCAATTATCGATGTATTTTCCTACATATTAGTAAATCTAAAAAATTCTTTAATAAAAAATTATGATATATAAATTTTTTTACATGTTAATACAAAATTAAAATTTGAATTGAAATATAAAAATCCACTCTTTGCCAATATGTACGTTTCTTTATTTAAAAAGAATCTGTTTATTTAACAATCTCTATTTCAAGAATTAATTTCAGCACAATGATATTATTAAGTAGTAAAAAAAAATTATAGTTTATACTATTCTTTTTTCTGTCATTGAATTTATTTGCCATTATAAATGTATAACGTACATATTGTTGCTCAACGGAAACCGCGAGAAGGTGGTGGGAAGACTTCCGTCAGGAGGGAAATGTAAAAAATTATTTTTGACATTTCCCTGGATGTGCGTGTGCGTGTGTGTACGTAATATATATATGTATATGCATGTATATATACACACACTACAGCAAGTTCCATGATTTACGACATTTTTTTATTGACAAATTGTTATCATCATTACTTGATGGTAATAATTTTTCGTAATATTTTTTTTGTAAGACGCAGAATCCGGATGTCTTGAAATATACGTTGCATTGCAGGAAAAATTTTTATTGCATATACTGCAGTAATAAAAGCGTATTATCGGATGGTACTTTGCGCAACACCCAAGATTTCTAACGCTCATCAGTAAGCCAAGCTTCTGAAAAGCTTCGCTTACGTCTTTTCGTTAGTTCGTTAGACATCCCTTTATACAAAAAATAAAGAAATTAAGGAAAAAATTGCAATATATATATAAATATAAATAATACGAAAAATGTAGTGTGTGTCACAGAAAGAGATCAGGACCCCGTGGTTCTCCCTCCCCTCGCGCTGACCCTCTCCCACTCCCTCTTTCCCCATAGGATAGGAACACCCAAGGAGGAACCAAAATGAGGGGAGAGGATTGGCCATAACTTTTTTAATTGTAATAAAATTCGAGTTTAATTACAATTTCAAAATGTACCTATTTGTAATTGAACGACTTTAATTACAATTCTAAAAAACATTTGTACTTAAACTCAATTTAAATTAAAATTATGTAATATAATTAGTAATTAAAAACTTCAATCACAAAAGTATTGTTATTTACAACTCTGCTAGTGTAAATCCGACCGTGCAACCTCCACGCGGTACATCTTGGGTAACGCTGATGCCGGCAGTATCGTAGCTTTCAAGCTCCATAACTTGAAAAATAGTTAATAAAAAAATACTTTATTATAGTGTTTTGAAAAGCTCTCGAGGTAAGCTATAAGAATATGCAATTAAAAATAGGGGTTTCCATTTAAAAATTTTAAAGTTATTTTTACCTGGCATTAACAAAGTTATTTGCAGTCACACCAATATTACTATTTAATGCGTTACTTGAAACCCTACAACTTTTGTCTAAAAAATTTTTTTCTAAAATGCGTAGTTTTCGAAATATTTAGGGGTTTCCATACTTTTGGTAAACCCTGTATGTATACATATGTAGTGCTACGTATTCGCGCAACTCAAGCTTGAATACATCCAATAGTTATCGAACTAATAGAACAAATTCCTTTTTCAGATACGAGGGAGAGAAATAGTAAACAGTGGAAAATACGATGTTGTAACTTTGGATTGGTTTAAACGTGTCACCTGCAATCAATCTGACTTGGCCTCGTTAGACGATTTCTTACCATGGGAATTATTACGCAGCCGGGATATTACTGCACACAAACTTGCAGAAAAGTATGATGAATATTACGATAATTTTATCGTTGACGCAGATGAGGAAAGTTTGAAGCGTTCATTTGGCAAGATGGCAAAACCAATTTTCGAGGTACTTGTAATTAAAGTATATTTATAAGGTAAATATGCATATTAGGTCCAACCTCACCGATGACCTTGACCTTGACATATGTTGTCAAGGTCACCCTCCTGAGTGACCTTCAGAAGGTTTTAGCCGGCGGTCATCGTTCGTTAAAAAGTTATTAACAAAAAGAAAATTGAAAATATAGCAGTTATTTTGAGCATTGAAAGGCATAAACGACCTTGACCTTGACATATGTTGTCAAGGTCACCCTCCTGAGTGACCTCCAAAAAGTTTTAGCTGGCGGTCATTGTTTGTTAAAAAGTTATAAACAAAAAAAATTTAGTGGGGAAAATTATTTAAAGCAGTGAATTGTTGGTATATTGAAAGGAAAGTTATTTAAGGCAGAGAATAGAGAGTATGTGCTTCAACTTACAAAGCACATACAAAGCACACACTTGTAAAGCGCGTCACTAACCTATAGGTTAGTGGCGCGCTTTACAAGTGTGTGCTTTGTATGTGCTTCAACTTAAAAGTATGTGCTTTGTAAGTTAAAGCACATACTCTCTATTCTCTGCTTTAAATAACTTTCCTTTCAATATACCAACAATTCACTGCTTTAAATAATTTTTTCCACCAAATTTTTTTTGTTTATAACTTTTTAATAAACAATGACCGCCAGCTAAAACCTTCTAAAGGTCACTCAGGAGGGTGACCTTGACAACATATGTCAAGGTCAAGGTCGTTTATGCCTTTCAATACTCAAAAAAACTGCTATATTTGTCAAACTCTTTTTGTTTATAACTTTTTAATAAACAATGACCGCCAGCTAAAACCTTCTGAAGGTCACTCAGGAGGGTGACCTTGACAACATATGTCAAGGTCAAGGTCATTGGTGAGGTTGGACCTAATATGCATATTTACCATTTATAAATATATATAAATTATTGCACTAGTCTAATTGTGCAAATTATTTTGCATGCGGACAACCAGCTTACCAGTGAGCAGGAAAAACAAATGGACAAGGAATTATTCAAGAGCACATCGCCTTATTCGCTATTTAGAGATATAATTGGATTCTTTGAGAATCAATCGTGTTATGCTAAATTTAACCCTAGGTACCCTCACCTAGGGTTAAATTTTTAGTTACCGTTTTCGCCTCACCATGTCAGGTACAGTTAAAGACAACATTGATAATTCCGTTACGCATGCTTTTGTAGAAGACACAAGTGAGACAAGCACTATCGTGAGAAACGTGAAAGCACGTGAGCAAACGGGTATAAAAATTGTAAAGTGTACATGGATCGAGGAATGTTTCAAAAACAGTAAACTGTGTGAAATCACAGATTACCTGATTGATTATTAAAGGTTTTCTGTACGTATATTGCTAGTTGTTTAATTATAAATATACCCTATTAATACCCAATTATTAGATTAATAAGATTTTTTTTATATTTTTATAATGGCAAATCTTGCCCGTAGACATTACGTTTATAAAGAGCATTAAATATTGTCCGTAATGAATATCACGCTTAAAAATTAAAAACGTCAGAAATCTTAGGTCGTAATAGACATCTGAATCGCTTGTGGAACATAAGTGTGTAAAGGAACTTGCTGTCATGTGTGTATATACATGCATATACCAATACATTTCCCTTCTACGGAAGAGACCACAACCTTCTCGCAGTTTCCGTTGAGCAACAATATGTACGTTATACATTTAATGGCAAATAAATTCAATGACAGAAACAAGAATAGTATGAACTATAATTTTTTTTAGTACTTAATAATATCATTGTGCTGAAATTAATTCTTGAAATAGAGATTGTTAAATAAACAGATACTTTTTAAATAAAGAAACGTACATATTGGCGAAGAGTGGATTTTTATATTTCAATTCAAATTTTAATTTTGTATTAACATGTAATGAAATATATATATAATAATTTTTTATTGAAGAATTTTTTAAATTTATTAATATGTAGAAAAATACATCGATAATTGATGTCGCGCGCCGATATAATGTCACGCGTCGCCTGGTCGCCTCGCCAACTCGGCATTCACGAGATCCGAAATCGCCTAGCCAATAGCCATAGCTCGAGAGAGAGAAGAAGAAGACAGCAGATCTGTCTATCCTCTTCTATCGCTCAACGGTCGAAGCTGGCCGAAGCCAGCCGAAGCGCCCGGCTGCGTTGCTGAAATATATACGTGCTAACACTAAATATAACTGTGAATTTGGAATCCAAAGTGAAACAGTGATACGTATTTTGTGACAAATGAAGAAACGACAGTACAAGAAATATTATGATCGCCTGTGTTACTCGGAGGATAGTCCACGTACAACGAAATTTCGGAAAAAACAGGATGAACAGAAAAATACGGTTTGATTTTTATAAATATTTTGGGTACAAAATCTATTTTTTTAGTTTGGTAAAAAACTTGTTGTTATACAGGCTACATATAATCGACGCACATAGTTACCAAGTTATGTTGTGTAATTATTCTTATTTTAATTGTGGCAATATACAAAAAGGTCTTTTCGATTTGTCAACTTTTAGGATTAACTTTTTTCTTCTTATGTTCAACAGAGAACTATACATATAGTTTCTGTATACGTGAAGTCATGCAATTCTGTTTTGAAGTGAATGTGAAGTCAATAATCATATAACAGTTTGATTTGTAAAAGGTTATATTCGCATATGTACACCTGTGGACGCGAAAGAGACATACGTGTTATTATTCAAGCAATTGAATATTCTCAATTGAATATCTTCAAAATATATTCTATGAGTCTATTTGTTTATAACGCATATGGATGAGATTGTACATCAGTTTTCTGTATAATCGGATAAAATTTTGAAAGGCTATAACGTGCACAATGTGGAAGGGATATATTATTTAGTATTTATTATTAATATTAATTAATATTGTATGCTACACATTTCATGATGTTTATGAATCTACTCTGTAGATGGAAACTGAAAATTTACCATCAATCAGCACAAATACAGAAAAGAGTCAAATTCCGGAACAACATCTACAAGTATTCTCGCTTCCAGCACATAGCTGTCAATCTTCAAGCAGCGATACTACACAGGCAGAATTTCAACATCATCTGAATTTAAGTAATGATGATGTGAGTAAGAAGAATCAAAAGAACAGAGAAGAGACTGAAAAGGAGACGGATGACAGCTGCAATGATGCAAGTGCATTGTTTAGAAATTTATTAAATTATTAAAAATCTTTTTTAATTTTATTAAAGTTATTTATAATCTGACTTGAACAGTCTAAGGTGCTAAGTTCTAATTTATGAGACGAAAACAAGACAAAATACATCTATCTGTATTAACAGGAGCCGAAAAAGTGACATATTCTTATAACTATTTTACAGCTATCAATGAAAAATTCAGGAATCAGTATCTTACAATCCCTTCAGAATTTACCATTTTTCCCCTCATAAAATATGTTTAATAAACTGTTGGGCACTGCAACTGCAATTTTTAATTACAATTTTCTTTCTGTTTGCGGGTGTACAGGCTCAAAGTTCTGAGGATTCTTCGCTCTCTGATTTCCTAAACGAAACATCTACTGCATTAAGTGAGACACCATATGAATCGGATGGCGAAAGAATGGCATTGAATCGTACTCTTAATGAAAACTACAACGTTGAGGTAAAGTGAAACAGATACACCTTAAAATATGCCGATCGAGTCAATGTAAAACAAGAGCTTAATACAAGAAGACTCCCAACGTTTGTACATATACTACCATATTCTATCAAAGTTTTGGAACTTTGTACATACTTATTTCCTGTTTATTATCTTGATAGTCGCGTTTGCTCTTTTTATCAACATATGTTTGAATTAAATCATTCACAGACATTCTTCAATAATTAAAAAACTCAAAATCTATCGATTCTCTTTAGATTTAATACTAAATTTCATTTAAGGATAATTTATTTATGTGAGAGTATTTGTCTTCATGACTCACAGTTTTTTTAAAAGTTATTGAATTTACATGCATTTTTTGAAAAATTTAAATTATCAGAGTATGAATGCCAATTATCGTTTAACGTGAATCCACTTGGGATAATCTACCTCAGTTCGACCCGCTCGTTGAATCGCCATTCCCGTTCACAAATGCGATCGAGTGATATAAACAGTAATATATTCTTTATTGTGTAGCAAATGTTAATAACATCGTAAATGTATATTTCAGGATAATGGATCTCACCATGGAGATTTTGAAAACGCACATCAAATTAATTTCGATGAAGATTCAGATGATGATCAATCCGTAATCGATACCGAGGATTTTGAAAGAAGAGTAAGACTCATTCCGATAATACTTACAAATAGGTGTTTAGTATGATTTTATAGACATTGAATTATCAGAAATCCTGAAAATGAAATTAAAACAGTGATTTCTTATTCTTTTCAAAATTATATTCTTTCTTGGGTTAAAATTTTTTTTGTACAAAGAATTTTTTGGCAAAGCTTCATCAAACTTGATTTGGTCTAACAGTGGCAATTTTTACTTTTTTGCTTTTTTGAGTGGTTAACAAAAAATTTTCAAAAGATCTAAAAATTGGCAAGACGTATTATCCTTGTTGCTCTCCGTTTTACTAAAAGGAAAAAAAAATTGAAATAGTGACAACTCAAGCCAGGTCAATTTGACATAAAATTTATCGTAAAATTCAAAATTCCATAAAATTTAAACCTCTATTGATTGTCGCGAGATTTTCAATATTACTATAAATCCTCCTATAGTGTTGGGGTATACGACCCCGAGGAATTTTTTCTGATGGACATTTGAACGGAATATTTTTGTTAAGATATCGAACTATGCAATAGTTGAGAACCAATCAGTGACGAGATGTTTGCGTTTTTAATTTAAATTAATAAGAAAAAATATTATTTCTTGAACGTCACAAGAAGATTAAATGTCACACTATGTATGTACATAGAAAATTAACTGTTCAGAGAAAAATTAACACAATTAAGATCGATCGTTCACAGAAATATTTTGTATGCATAAATATGCATGAAAAATTATGCAAAAACTTTCCCGTATGCAATAGAGTCCCTAGAATACATCAGAGTCTGACCATTCATAAACCTATTTTTATTGATTCAAGTTCGCAGTCCCCCAAAATGGCGTAACTAATCACAGTACAAAGAGATCATAGATAGACACACAAAAACATTGATATACACTGACACAGTAGTACATGTATACACTTATACACTAATTCGTACCACACACCAATACGGCCGTATTGAGGGGCTCTAACCTAGTTAGAGTTTGCCAGACTCTGTATTGTAAGATCTTTGCTGGATAATATGTCTGGATGGATGGATGAACGAATAAAGGATCGGTGGTTACTCGGAATAATAATATCTCTTTAATGTGGGAACTTTCGTACAATGTAAAAAGAACCGGAACGAATGCAATCACGGCTTGTTTCACGAAGCTCTACTCTACTTGACTGCTCGACAAAGACTTCCACGACTGACTAACTTGCGCGAACCTGCTCGAACCGGCACAACGACCGTTGATGCGCGCGCTTCTACTTTCGAGATCTTTCCGTTGCTAAGCGCCTTCCGCGCCCTCCGTAATACCAACCGAATAGAACGGCGACCGTGCGCCATCTACACGCTCTGCGACACTAGCGCGGCCTTACGCCATAAACCAACCAACAAAATACTCCTAGATTTCTTACAGTTTCGGCCAGCCTGCAACTGCATTCGACCCGAATGTGTTATGAACAATAAAACGTAAAACAAAACGCATATACAAACTTTTCGCAATATAAACTTACGCACTAATTTAGTGACAATATAATTTTCACTCACTTAACCTGCGCATGTACTTAAATCTAACGCAAACTTAACACCTATAGGGGTAGGACTGGTTTTACCAAAGGTTTAAACTTATCGGGTGACAATATCGCATTATACGGTCTAGGCGCTTCGTTAAAGCCTGGGATATCCGTAATCACGTAGCGATTCTTATTGAGGACTTTCGCCACTCGGTATGAACCTTTATATTTCGGTTTAAGCTTCTTGCTTTTGTTAAGTAGAGACGTCGTAGATATCTCGCGAGAAGAGGAGGGGCGATACTTGAATAACGAAAACGCAAGAGAATTGTTTTAATAAATTTATTAGGCAGAACTACTCGGTGGAATACCAGCATTTGCTGCTCGGACAAGGGAAAACTGGCCGAAAAACCTTGTCAGTATTCGATACAGATAGTAAACATCATACAAAAAATATGAAAACACAGTTGAAATGGCAATAATACAAAAAGATCAAGCATAAATCATAATACACATAAATATTGGTGAATACTCACGAGATAAGCAAGAATTAATAGAATTGATAAATCTCTTTTAAAGTTATAAATATTTAATGTTAATATCACTCGAAATAAAGTGAAAGCTGTATCTAAGTAAAGTAATAATTGAATCATTAATACTTAACCAAAGAATATGATAGTTAAAGTGGAATTATGAATTTTCACTGATAATTGGAAAATAAATATATAAAGTCAAGTAATAATACGTAACACCACTCAGTTTGAGAAGTCAGAATCAATAATGAATAATTCAAGAAGACAAGAATAATAATAACTCGAGAGTATCCAGAAAATTATAGCAAATATCACACATAAAGAAACTCACATAATAGAATAAAGTATTCCGCAACGCAGTGAATTAATCACACAACTAATATTCGTTCATTTGAAAGTATATCGCAAATAGTATTGAAAATGTAGCTCGCAATAATAATACGTAAGAAGGGCGCAATTAAAAGTAGAAAGTATAATGCAAAATATAATACAAAAACGAACTGCAGAAAGGAATATAATCTAACTCGCTTAGAATCGCTATTAATAATTAATAATTAATAATCGCTACGAATCCGGATCCGGTTTTAATGTATATCAACTTGAAAGCAAAGTGCGTCTCAATTTTCGAAGATACTAATATCTGTAAGTTTAACAAAAGACTACTGGCCGTAAAGTTTAACGTCATGACGGAAGTATAATTCATGCATCAGAATTATTCTCTGTAAATAATCTCACTGCTGAATTAGGGAACGTGGCGAACACATCTCCCTTCGTCTTTATAGAAAATAATCAAGTTACCGTTATCTGAAGTCAAGTATCTTATTCGAAGAACCCGAGAGATTTCTCTCGTTCTACCTTCCTTTGTGAAAACGTCGCAATTGGCGATCATCAAAATTGAAGTCCATTTCGAAGAAAACATTCACAGATATATATCAAGAGAATCGTCCTTCCTTCCTTCTTTGACTCAATCTCCTGATTGAGAATAATCTCAATAGTGATCCTTGTATCGATATCTACGCAGCTCTGAGAAGATATGACGCAATACTCGACTATCGGAAAAACGTGCTTTCGCACCGGCGTCTGACGAAACAGTGGCAGATCCGCGCTTTCTTCCTGAAGCGTTCACGTGACCACGTTGCCAAGGCACGTACGCCAGGCCCATGGCACTCGTTGCGCAGCAGCGCGCAAGATATATCGATAGTGCGTGTGTGCGTCGAGCGATCGAGAATCGAATCGCGCCGTGTAGCGTTGGCTAGTTACGACCGCGATACTTAAACTCTAAACAGCTTTCGCCAACTTTGGACTGTAAGTCCCGCACTAAGATATAATCGCCAACTTTGTACTGGGATGGAGTCTTATGAGTCTTATCATAATACATCTTATTATACTTTCTAACTCTTTCAGTCGCTTCGACCGCCATATCTCGCGCTTTTTGACGCTCCTGCGCTAAGTCATTATCTACTTTCGCCATATCATCTAACAAACGCTTAAGATCACTATCCGAATGACCGTGTTGGTCGTATCCTAAAAGCAATTTGGAAGGAGTAGCATTTACGGAAGAATTAACCGTGTTATTAACCACGTATTGAATTTTTAACTAATGAGTCTTCCACTCATGCTGATTATCTATTACTTTAGTTAGGGACGTTCTAAGAAACCTATTAGAACGTTCGGCTAAACCATTAGCCCACGGTGAGGCTACTGCAACCTTCCTATGTTTAATATTTAAATTTTCAAGAAAAGCAAGAAATTCTCGCGATGTAAAGGCCGTGCCTCTATCTGAAACTATCTCTTTGGGATTTCCAAACACATTAAAAAGGAAACGTTACTTTTCACCGGTTTCTTTGGACGTCGTCGTCCGCGTAGGTAAATACCATGTAAATCTCGTGAAAGCATCGACTATTACTAATTATATGAAAAAAATTATTATTATTACTACTTATTATATAGATAAAGTTTATATATCATTAATTCATTATAATGGAAGTGAAAAATTCAAATAGTAATTAAAATTCCAGGAAGACAAATATTGTTAGTAACTATTTATTTATATAATATTATGACGTGTATTCAGTTCAAATATATACACAACATGCAACATGCATACATGCAGGACGTATAAAGTTCATGCAATGAGAATCAGTAAGCAATACATCAATCAATAGCGCAAGACAACTGCATAATTAGCAATATACGTCGTGAGTTCAGTACAATTACATATGCGAACAGTTCGAACACAATTCCAAAAAAATTAAAAGTTTTAAGCGGTAAACAAACTCGCAAAGTAAATAATACATAGATATATTGCAAAACATCGCAAATGTGGGTATTCCAGTAATAATAGGTAATCAATTATATATGTAATAAATACTTTTAGGAATAAAATTGCAATAAGGGTTGAGACTACCGATTTACAAGATTATTAATTAATACTATTAATATATATATAATAATATTAATAAAACCCAGACAGAAAATCTGTTACTAATCTTCATTTTACAAAAGATTTTGCTACAACTTTTGGACGCAGAAAAACTGCAGATTTAAGGATCTGATATACAATGTTGTTAACAGAATAATGATAGAAATATAGCAATGTTTAGTAACATTAATATTGTAAACGTCAGAGAAATATCTATAATCGAAGCATCCTGAGTTCGAGACCAGTCGGCTCCGTTAATTTTTCCGTCTCTTATAATATTAACATACTGGCACATTGATGACAGAAATCAAGCAGATTTTGACATACTTGCTATACAGTATGACACAGATTGGTAACAGAAATAAAGCACAATCTGTGTTGAAAAAAAAACCCAGATAGCCCAGATGATCGCTATGAACTCAAAAAGGATTAACCTTTTCGAATTCTTTATAAATTCGCGTAATTTGTTCGAAATAAACGAAAGGAATTCTTTTTTAATATTTCAAAAAGACTGCGAGCGCTTATAGTAACGCGCGCTGCTACGTGGCTATATACGCCAGTACCTTCTCGTAATCAAAATTCTCACGCGCGGTAGGATATAAAAGGCGAGCCTGTGAGACCGTGAGACACTTGGCCACTTGGCCTTAATCCTTAATATTTCTCGTGATATCTGATATCACACAGTACAGAATAGCAACATGCACTAGTACATTTTTTGTTCTTTCTGGTACAGAAACTTTTCAGAATCAGAAAATTATATAGAAGTTATTCTTTCTTATTCTCTTTCGTATTCTTCTTCAGATACAAAATAGCGCTTAGACAGAACTTCATTGGAATATTATTTAACAAAATTTCAAATTTATTGCGAACTCTTATGAAGTAGAAAACATATTCTTTTTGTATCTGCACAACTCACGAGTTGGTGACATAAAAACGAACTCTAAAGATCTGTTTTGGAGAAAAAATGGAACGAAAAAGGACTTAATTTCACAATTCGTGAATTAAAAAAGAATTCTTTTTTAATTCACGTTGCTATCTGAGAAAACATGAATGTAATATAACACAATAAACAGACACAACATAAAGAACACGAATTTAATGCAAGTAAAGAAACACGAGAAACATGAAAAAACACGAATTTAATGCAAATTTTAAAACAACACAAATAGCACAAAAAATAACACGAATGTAAAACAAATAGAACACAATTAGAACAGATACAACGGATGGCTTTCACTTTGTTTATCCTTTTATCCTTTCATGCCACATTTAAACAATAACATTTGTCCTCTTCATTCATATAATAAACCATTCGTTTGAGAGTTGCCCTTAGTACAATCATTCAATATCATCCATCAACAACTTAAACATTATAGAAAGTTACTTAAAATCGTATAGCACTTCCATGGTTGTCTATCACTGCATTTAACCTTTGGGGCATAGACGCTACTAAATTTTGAAATAATTCGGGCCTTGCGCGGAGACCCTCCTATTGATTAAAAACATGTTGCGCAAGTGCCTCGCGTGTGCGCTGAATTTGAGGGTCCCATTTTTGTACCATAATGCCCCAAAGGTTTTCAATTACATTCATATCTGGAGATTTTTGCTGCCCAATTCAACGTCCTAATGTTGGGTTGTTGAGCCAGCCAATCCTGGACAACTCTCGATCGATGCACTCCTGAGTTGTCTTGAACGAAATTTACATAAGGTAATGTCTCCGCAATATATGGTAGCATTACATTGGACAATATATAAATATATTCTTTGCCATTCATATGAGGCGTAGTACGCACCAATAGGCCAGGACCATGCGACGTCATGCAACCCCAAAATCCCAATGTAATGCGCCCACTTTGTTGGCGGAAACGGATATTTTCCTCAGCGTACCTTGTTCCTCTCATTCTCCACAACGTCACTCTTGCATTCTCATCCGTACAGAAGACTTTCTCATCAGAGAAAATCGTCGTCATCCACACATCATTCCATGCTAGATGTTGTAAAGCAAAAGCCATCCGTTGTTCCTTATGTTGTGCGGTCAATTTTTCATTATGCGCAGGAATGTGATGGTGATATCCACTTTGCTTCCACCTACGCCGTATTGTGCGCACCGAACAAGTAGCTCCAATCACATTCTTCACCTGTTAACATATTAAAATTGTTGATAGTTAAGCAAGCGAGAAGAATATTTGTATACGTTGTCACGGCTTTTTTGGCCGGATCAACGGGACGCTAAGAGAGTCGGGTGATAAGCCTCTCGGGATAATCCCTCACGTGAGTCAGGCGGTCCGCAACTAAATCTGTTGGGCGCCAGACGCGATATTCTCGCGTCCACTATTTTTTCAACAATCGCTAACGCAAACTCGCGAAACCACAGCCTGTCATGCGAGGGGCCAGCCGGCTCGACCTAACGGCAGAGGGGCAGGGTAGAGGCAGGGCAGCGCGGGTCGTGACACAAACACAAAAAAGAATTAAAAAGGCCGTACGTTTAATGAACTATAAATCTCGTTTATTAAAAATGAATGGTTGAAGTAATAGCGATTAAACAATGTGAAAATAACAGTTCGATTTATTTAAATAAATAGGGTATCGTGACTCGGAGGAAGAAAAGTAATTAGATTATTAAATTTTGAGCGGCGTGTAATTGACGGTTTTGATCGGTCCGGATGAACAATAATTTCGCGGGAGATAATATTACAAAGAGTTAGAATTTATTATAGCAAGCGGTCGTCCCGGCCGGAAAATATCAGCCAGACAATGATGAAGGCAATAAACAAACGTCGGTTGGAATCGTTCGAAAACACGGGCTGACCGGGGAAAGTATCGCAGGTAAAAGTTAAACAGAACCGTGAATAGTTTGAATAGAATCAGCAAAGGCCACGAGTAAATAATACGCGGTATACGAAATGTAAATTCGAGCGCTGTAACATACGGAGTAATTGACAATATAATAATCAATAATTAAAGTTGTGACAATATAATATAATAATGTTGTGACAATATAATATTCGAATCTACAATCCGACAAACAGGCTTGTCGCGAGAACAAACTTAATCCCAATTAACTCGAGAAACCATCTGATTGCGGCAACGAAACGTGAATCTAAGTAGCCGACACTCAGGCTTATCGCGGAAACAAAACGTAGATCTAATTGGTTCGACAGGCAGACTTTTCGCAGAAACAAGACTTAAAGCTAACTTATAACTAACATCGCCAACACAGAAATATAATCGCGAGAACGGAATCGACGGAGTTTTCACGCTACAAATAACGGGTGACGCCCCGCTGGGCGCACTGGAATTTGCTCGTAAACAACGCAAAAACTTACGCAATGCGACGCGAAGATCCGATCGACCGTCGCACGAGCGCAGGTGCGCTAACGCGATACGAAATCACTCGCGACACCCTTATCACAATTGACGCAACACGAACGAATACTCGGAAAACAACTCGACACTTACGCGGCGATCGAACAATTATAACTCGCAAATCGCTAACGATGACGTCGCGATGGTCTCTACGCAATACGCGGGCAGGTACCCCGCAGGGCCACTCTCCGGCGATACGCGATAAAGGAGCGCCTACGCGACTTCCTGAGAACAATACAACGACTCTCGTCACTACGCGAAACTCGATATCCGACACAAAAACGCGAGACTCTAGTCCCGTCGGGTGTCGCGATACTCACGGTCGCGATCCCCAGGAGGCCGAATTACGCGATAAATTGCGCCCCAAAAATCTCCGGCGCACGGTTATGTCCTCGCGAGGCCCCTCGCGTCCGCCGCCGACCGCCTACACCAATAACGAATGCTCGCGAAACTCGATCGCGAGCCGAAAAATCGCGAGACTCTAATTGCGCCCTTCCTGGCGACTTTGTGTGCCGCCGCGTCCGGCGTACGTCGCGTCCGACGATTTTCACTAACACGAAACCCAACACTAAACCAAATAACTCGGAAAAACACGCGTTCGCGATACGCAATATCCCGAAGGACGGCGGTCGGGGCGAACGAACGCAGCACTCGCGGTTTTCCCGTGGCCGTTTACACGCTAAGTTGTGCTAGGGCAACCTCACCGGATTCGCTGACCCCTCGGGGGTGCCGCTGTTCCTTGTCACCGGGCGCCGGGTAGAGTGGCCTCCCTGTTGGCACTCACAACGTATCGCGATACTTTTACGATATTCTAATCGATGCGCGAGACGACTTCACGCCTTGACGGACGACCCAGAAGAGATCGAGCGGTCCGCTCGATGGGAAATCGAGAGCGCGCCCCTCCATGGGGGTGGCGCGGTAATTCGGCGCGGTGTCGCGACCAATCGGGGTTGACGTACGGCGGATCACGCGCGGGTACTCGCCAATTTTCGGCGGGTCCTTCGAACGCCGTTCTGCGTCCCTTCGCTTGACGGATTCCTTCGCCCTTTGGTTTGTTCTCTCGGGCGGGGTCCCCTTTGTCGGCCGGTTTCCTCGCGGGCCGGTGGGCGCTGGCCAGTCACCCCCGGCCCCCTTAGAGGTCCGGTGTTGTTGCGGGAGGCCCCTGGTGTTCTCAATAGGCCCCGCGTGTCCGCCCCGCGCCCCGTGGTCGGATCACTCGCCCGTCTCGTGACGTCCTTGAGCCTCTCCCGTCGTCGTTGGTCCCGCTCCAGCCGTCGTCTCCCGTGTCCATCGTTGAGGCGCGGTGCCTCGGTGAGGTGCCGCGTTTTCATACAAAATAAAAAAAAAATGAGAATGCGCAATTACTCCATTTTGGAGGCCCCCTGGAGATTTCGCGGTTGCTCCCCTGGGTCGTCCGCGGGCGCGAACCCGCGCCCTGTGACGGCGGCGGGGCGCTGCCACGCGCGGTGAACCGTCACGTCACAACGTAATATCAGAAGTGTTTATAGGAGTCGGATTAGAGAACTTATTGTTAGAAAGTAGTCCGGAAAACAAAAGACTCAAAGTTCAAATATATTAATTTAATCCCTGGTGAAAAAATAACTCAGAATTTTTTATGTTATTAATCAGAATTTTTATGAAAATTTTAAGACTCAGATTTTTTACACATGAAACGTTTAAAAAAAACTCAAAATAATGAAATATTTCAGATTTTTCTCGCTAAAATATCTTTGCAGAAATCTGAATAAATATGAGAAAATTCACGCAATTTATCAGAAATGTTTATACATACAGATACTGAAATATTCCGAAAATCCTCATTTAAGGTGGTTCATGCATTTAGGTCAAATGTAGTTAGCCCGGAAAATGTGGTATGAAATGAAAGGTTAACGTTCCTAGAGTGTGTCTGTAAAATTTCGGATTTTTTAACCGATTGGTTCCGGAGATATATGTCCGTAAACTTTGCCAATTTAACGCGGTGGGGGTAGACCCTATGCGAAAAACAAAGCTAAAGCGCTTATTCTGTAAAAATTGCAATACTTGAAAAATAGATGAACGAACCAAAAACTGACGAAACAATGTAATAAACATTTTGTAAGATACTGGACGAAAGCCCGAGTTCATTCACCGAACCATATAATAATAAAACGTAATTTTCGTTTGACTAAATCGACAACACGGAAGTGATGGCTGGACTCGAGCGGCACTAGCGGTAGCTTGGCAACGTCGCACGTGTCAACTGATGCGTAAGGCGCATACTTATCTCAAAACTTTCAACGTTTACCACGTTTGTGCACGTTTGTCTCGAAACTTCCCTTACGTCGAGGCTGCTCGCTCATATTTGACACTTGTACGTAAAGGTTATGTAGATCGCGGCGACGAAGACTGCTTACCACGCGTGCTGCTGACTGGTCGTGTATACCGACCGTGCTCACAACTCTAGTAAAAGATGTGACTTTTGTCTCAATATTTTAATAACGTAGAGGTGGTATAACATTAAAGATGTCATAAATAATAAGTCTAATTATATGCTGATTTTTACAGAAAAAATCACACTTATTTATCACTAATAAAAATAGTTGCCTATTTGACTTGCAAGTACTGCATGAACCACCTTAATTATTTGTGAAAGTATCAAAAAAATTTGACATTTTTTTCGTAAGTTTTCCAAAATTTTTCATAAATTTAAAATATGAGACATTTTTAGACAATTTCTGACAAAATATGAGAAATATTTTTATCCTAGGAAATATAGGGGGGGTCCCGTTTGCCTACAATCCCGATTGCCAACAGCTTCGTTTGCCCACAACATTTTGCCTACAGCTTCGTTTGCCGACATTCCCGATTGCCTACAAGCATTATTGCGTACATGTAATAGTTAAAAATACGAACGTACGTTTGCGCACATGGCCAAACACATTGGACACATGACTTTATTGCACACAAGCAGATTGCACACATGACATTATTGTGCACATACATATTGCACACATGACTTATTGCGCACATACGCGTTATATTGCACACAATGTCGCAGGCTTATTGTAAAATCAGCCTTTTTGCAAAAAGGCTAGCCTTTTTGCGAAATGCCGGCCTTTTGCGAAAGCATTTGATCGTTTCTTTAATAAGACTAATGTATTTTAGACTTTTTGCAAAGTGCCTAGCCTAGCACCAGCCCATGTGTGCCAAAAAGCCTAAAGTGCGTTTAGTCTTATTGGGAAACGATCATTGCTTCGCAAAAGGCCGGCCTTTCGCAAAAAGGCTAGTCTTTTTGCAAAAGGGCTGATTTTGCAGTAAGCTTGCGACATATGTGTACAATATAACGTGTATGTGCGCAATAAAGTCATGTGTGCAATGTGTATGTGCGCAATAATATCATGTGTGCAATCTGCTTGTGTGCAATAAAGTCATGTGTGCAATGTGTTTGGCCATGTGCGCAAACGTACGTTCGTATTTTTAACTATTACATGTGCGCAATAATGCTTGTAGGCAATCGGGAATGTCGGCAATCGGGAATGTCGGCGAACGAAGCTGTAGACAAAATGTTGTGGGCAAACGAAGCTGTTGGCAATCGGGATTGTAGGCAAACGGAGCCCCCCCGGTACAATTTAGGAGCCGGTACAATATAGGCAACCTTACCCTATATATACAGGGTGTTGAAAAATAAGAGTAAAATATTTTAAGGAGTGATTCCTCACACAAATTCAAGAGGAAAACTTCATATGACTATATGTCTGAAACGGCTTGGTTTCAAAATTACAGGGTGTCAAAGTTGAAGAAAAAATTTCGTTATTTCCAAAAATTTCAAAAACTACTCGGGTTATTTTGATGAAACTTGGTGTATGATTAAAGGACATCAAAACAACCCGAGTGGTTTTCGAAATTTTTAGAAATTATGAAATTTTGCCATTATAACTTTGACATCTTGTATTTTGGAAACTAAGCCATTTCGGACATATGGTCATATGAGGTTTTCGTCTTGAATTTGTGTAAAGCCGCGTACTCACCAACGGAGCGACCACGAGCGAGCAAGAGCACTCAATGATCGTGTGGTGTGTACGGATTAGCGAGCACGAGCGAGCAGAAAAATGCTCGCTTGCTCGTGTTCGCGAATGATCCGACTGATGTGGGAACATCAAAAAACAGACGTGTTCGCTCTTGTTCGGTGTGGACGGCGGTTTCTCAGATTCGACTGTTCGGCGAGCAGTTTATTTCGTGTCTTCTGTATAGAAATATTGGAGTAGTACTTATAATTGTCGGTTAGACACACCGGATATACCTGGCAGGATATGCCAGCAACACCGTTTATTTTCCCTTTTTTTTTTCTTGCTTTTAAAGTTAATGCAGTACAATAAAAGCAGCACTTGCACAAAGTAACTTATTATATATTTTATTATTTATCGTCTAATCACGATATGCTCGCTGCCACTTTTCGGATCAATTGCGAACAGAAGCGAATTCATGCCAGTATGGACGTAGGGCGAACATTGTGATTAAACACGAGCGAGCATTTGTGAACACGAGCGAACGGTCGCTCTTGCTCGCTCGTCTTCGCTCCGTTGGTGAGTACGCGGCTTAAAGGTACGTACTCACCAATGGAGCGAGCACGATCGAGCAAGAGCGAGCGAGCGAGCATTTGCACTCAGTAATCGTATGGTGTGTACGTATTAGCAAGCACAAACAAGCAGAAAAATACTCGCTTGCTCGTGTTCGCGCTTGTCCGGTGTGGACGGCCTTTGATTTGACTATTTGGCGAACAGTTTATTTCGTGTTTTCTAGAAATATTGGAGTAGTACTTATAATTGTCGGTTAGACACATCAAATATATTAGGATATACCAGCTGTTTTTAAACATTGTTGTCTGCCACTATCGTTTATTTTTCCTTCTTTTCTTGTCTTTTAAAGTTAACTGATGCAGCACAATAAAAGCAGCACTTGTACAAAGTAACTTATTATATCTCGCCATTATCGTATAATCACGACCTGCTCGCTGCCACTTTTTGGATCAATTGCGGACAGAAGCGAATTCATGCCAGTATATACGTAGGGCAAACATTTTGATTGAACACGAGCAAGAATTTGTGAACAACGAGCAAATGCTTGCTCTTGCTCGTTTGTCCTCGCTCCGTTGGTGAGTACGCACCTTGAGGAATCATCCCTTAAAATATTTTATCCTTTTCTTTCAACATTGTATATTATATTTGCAATATGGTTTCTGCAACTAAGGATAATTTTGAATTTGTAGATATATTGTTTTAGAAGTTATTTGTTACACTAAGCAGAGACTTGTAAAAAAATTGGAAATGTTCCTTAAGGTTTTGCCTAAATTAGTATGCGAAAAAAATGATGCCAAGATATTGGATGATGTTCATAGAAAGTATGATGTTATAAGAAAAAAATAATGATAATATAACTTTACATTGACAATTAAATAATATAAATTTATAATAAATTAAATTTGTAATAAAAATTATATATAAATAAAAATTATATATAAATAAATAAAAAATTATATATAAGTGATATTAGTGTGAAAATAGTGTTTCCTTATTACACGTTACTATACATATATAATAAAGCCTATTCTTTTTAGCTAAACTTCTTGCACGGTTTATCTTTCTTCTTTTTATTTTCACGATGGAGAGAGAAAGACTGAACTGTGCAAAAAGTTCAGCTAAATAAAACAGACACATATACATATAGTATCATGGATTCTTTGTTGCGACGGCTGATGAAAGGACGTGTCGGAAACTCGTGAAAATTTATATCAAAGGTAAGTTTCAAGTTTATCTTTTATCAGTTAGTAGGTAGTATAGGCCGGTTCTGGATAGGGAGCTCCGAGGGGGGAGAGGGGCGAGGGGTTTTGGCGGCGCGGGGTACTCCGTGCTCGGAGGGCGCGGGGTCCGCGCGGCAAGGGAGGGGGAGCGCGCACTTAAAGCGCGGGGGTCTGCGGGGCAAGGGAGGGGGAGCGTGCACTTAAGGCGCAGGGGTCCGCGGGGCAAGGGAGGGAGCGTGTGCACTTAGGGCGAGGGGGTCCGCGGGGTAAAGGGAGGGTGGCAGCCTACAGCGTGGGTCCGGGGGAAAGGAGGGGGAGGGGATGGAGTATCGAGACTTAGGCGCGCGCTCGTCGGGATGTGTTTATAAAGACAGCGTCTTGCCCTGCATAGGCGAGCGTTGATTAATTTATGGTCAATTATCGTGACGCCAATGTCCTCTTCACTTTTCTAGGAAGAGATGTTTATCATAGACTTTTATCATAGACGTATAAATTATTTCTTTCAAGAGTGCACGTGCGGTCTGCACGTGCATTCTGTACGGTGGAAATTTTTTTGAGTGCCCCTCTCCTCTTTAACTCAAGGGTTTTGGTGCGACAGATACCCACCGCATGATTTTTTCTAGGAAGAGCCCTTTGTCGGGCTGTGTCTTAAACAAATAGTGCGAGCGCCGATGACAGGCTGCTATAATTTACGATCAATTATCACTGCACCGATGTTCTCTTCATTTTTCTAGAAAAGGACGTTTTATCAACGAGCGTGTCGGGACATGTTTCATGACGTCATATTATGACCATCTCGCTCCCACTCGCAACTTCTTTCTCCCGCACGCGTCGAGTACGTCTCCCTTTGGTTCAACAAAGGGTATACGGCCCGACCGTAACAGCAACCATCTTTCTTTCCCTCTCACTCTCTTTTAAAGAAGAAAAGAAAGAGACCGCGTAGCTCCCGAGCCGCAGGAAATATTAAACAAATATTAAACATATAAAGAAACATTAATAACAGAAAAAAACAATAATAATAAAAAGAAATAATAAAAAAGAAAATATTAATAATAAAAATAAAAAAAAACATTAATAAATAAAAGAACCTGCAGCAAGACTCCAACCAGCGATCTCGCGATTATGAAACTAACGCGCTGCCCACCATGCCACGCTTTTAGTTGAATACTCGTACTTACAATTTTAACCAAATCGGGGAGAGGAACGTCTGGCCTTCCCCATGTAATATTTTGTTAATATTTTAATAATTTTATTAAATTTTTTAAATTTATAATAAATGGTATATAATCATAATTTAAATAGAAATAGAGGAGAAGAAGGTGGAAGGAAAATTAATTTAAAATTTTCTACCGTGTTATTATACATTTATTTATTCATTAACCTACTACATCATATCCCCATTTAAACAAGGGATCATATCAACCACATACATCAATAGGTCTCTCCCACAAGGCTTCATACAAAATTTTATCTATACATCTATAGCATACGCTATTAGTTTACATTCTAAAATTGAAATTTTAACACAAACGCTGCGCAAGATTTTAGCGGCGTCATATTTTTCGGAAATACGATATTTTATTAAGATACTTGCACATTCTCTACATTTCGCATCTACCTCTCTCGCTTGCGGTTCTAGCTTGAGGTATACATTATCGAGACACTGTTCGAGCTCAAATAAAAACAGTACGGTTGACGGCTTCATGTACAAGCATGTGTCGCGTAACGTAAGTTTCACAATATTTTCACCGCGCATTTTAACGAGTTCCATTTTTAGTTCTTGTATAGACAGCGATGAAAATGTAGTTGACTCTGTAAGCTTTTTGATGTCCGTGCGTCTTTCCATGATCGTTGTCCATGTTCCATACAGTGATGCGAACTGCGATGCTTTTGCCCGCAGCCAGCGCGTTGGAGGGGATAGCGCGCCCGCCGGCGGCTCGACGCTCGGGCGTGCTCGGGCCGGGTGGCTCGGGCAGCTTCGGGCACAGTCGGGCAGCAGAAGAGCGCAAACATATGATGATGCGGGCTGTCTCTTTTTTTCCTTACAGCTATAGCTGACAAAACGTGTTAGCGGCTTATCTCGTATCTATTAGATTAAATTTTATCTCGCGTATCCCTTTGCGCACTAGACGCGAGACACTATCGTATCTCTTGATTTATAATTTATATAATTGTATAAATAATAAATGTAAAAATGACTAAAACAAGTATACAAATTATATCGCTATTTATCCCACATAAAAAATATAAACTTATTATAAATAATTGTATATAAAAAATTAAAGAAATAAAAAAACAGAGAAAGCGTAAATGATACAAATCCACTCTTGGCCAATATGTACGCTTTTTTCCAAAAAACTCATGTTATTAATGTAGAAAATAAATTATTAGTAACACAAGAAAAGTGAAATACAAAATTGAATTATATATTATTTGTTTTAAAAAATTAATTGGATAGTACAATTACTTAGTTAATAATAAATACACGGAATAAAATAAAAGAACAAAATATTTTTGCGCAACAATATAATATATTGCACTGTGCATCTTTCTCATAAAGAAATGGACAACATATTGTTGTTCAACGGAAACCGCGTGAAGGTGGTGGTCTTTTCCGTCAAGAGGAAATGTAAAAATTCTTTTCTTTAATATTAAAGAGAACAATTTTTTACATTTCCTAAGATTGCAGATAGAGCAAAGAGAGAGAGAGAGAGAAAGAGAGAGAGAGAGAGAGAGAGAGAGAGAGAGAGAGAGAGAGAGAGAGAGAGAGAGAGAGAGAGAGAGAGAGAGAGAAAGAGAGAGAGAGAATACGTAGAAAGAATTGATATAAAATAAATATAAAAAGATAAAGAAGAATATAAATGATAGACAGAATAAAGAAAGAAAGACGTTAAGAGAGTATTAGTTTTAAGGTCACTTTACACGATGTATAATTCACGACAAAATTGTATATATATCAAAAACCTTCAAAAAATTACACAAGCACATCCATATATATATATACATATATGTATATATATGGATGTGCTTGTGTAATTTTTTGAAGGTTCAAAAAATTACACAAGCCATCCAATATTTTTTGAAGGTTTAAAAAATTACACAAGCCATCCATATATATATATATATATATATGGATGTTCTTGTGTAATTTTTTGAAGGTTCTTTATATATATACAATTCACGACAGAAAAAGGATACAGAAAAGGAAACAGTCCAAAATAACTATTGGTATTTCTAGTGTTAAATCGGAAAAAAGTGCATGTGTTGTACTTAATATAATATTGAAAATAATACATATTTATAGTAGAAATATTTCAAACATGTAAACTATTACAACTACAGCAAATTTTTAAAATTAACAAAACACAAGTATGTGACAAGAAAATAGATATACATATAATGTTATGACAAAAACACAGATAAAACTTAATATATATAGGTACATATATATACCACGGATTACATATAGGTACATATATATAATAAATATATATAGATACATATATATACCACGGATTACATATAGGTACATATATATAATAAAAAAATAACATATATTTTTTTTACATTTTGTACACAGTGGGCATTTAAAATAGGGAATGCTTTCCGATTTTGTCAACGTGAATATTGTATTTCAGGAGTCCCATTAAAAAGTACAATTGTGCGGGCAAAATAATGTAAAGCAATTTATATGAAAAAAAAAAACGTTTTAAAAAGCAAACATTTTATTTAAAAGCTCTTTTTAATATCTTGAAAACTTGACATGAAATACGTATATTACATCCATACATTGAACGTACGAACGTACGTTGAGTACCTCGTCAAATAATATTGTAATTTCTTTTGCTCCCTATCAATGATTATTTCTAACATTTCTTAAAAATAAAATTATGTAAGATGCATTGTAATAAATATAGTACTGTTATACATTAAGTTTTTTGGAAAACAGACATTGCAATTATTAAGTAATGTACTTCTTTTCCTGCAAACATAAATTTACAAATTTGTCTACATTTCTTGTCCACATATTACAGCAATTTTAAAGATAACTTTACATCTTTTTTTTCCAGTACCGTCGGATGTAATATGCACTTGATCTCGTTTTGGACATGCACATGTATTTGCATTGATATGTTGAAAATCCATTGTCGTTCAATGCACTTGAATTAACTGAACCCATTAATTGTGTTGTGCAAAATCCAATGATGATTAAGTGGAATTAGTTGAAATCCATACTTTTTCAAAATGCGAATAAAGACTAAATTCTCTTCGGAATACAGTTTCTTGAAATGCACAAAAAAACATAGATGATGAGTACAGATGAAGAGTACAGATAAAGAGTACAAATCATTTTCTTCTTCTTCTTCTTCAATTCTGTCACCTTGCAGTAAGGCGGAGTAAAGCGTACAGATATTTAACCCACAGCTCTCCAGCCAGTCAATGGAGTTATCATCTTGAGACAAGCTGACTTGTCTAGGTTTTATTTCAAAACTTTTCCTCGTACACCACATGCTTTACTAGGCCGATGAGACTCCTCTTCCCATCCTTTCTGTCTTGCAAGCAAAATCCCTTTTTCGCCGAATCCGCCGACAAAATTTATTCCGTCTTCTTCACCATTACGGACTTAACCCGTAGCCCTAAGAACGACTGTGTTACTCGTCATAGCACTACGACTCTGGTAGAACTTAATCACTTTATATTTTGTTGTTATTCTTCTTCTTAGAACAGTTTACTCATTGATGATGGCTTGGTGCTGTCTTCAGCTTCACATTCTTGTGTTTCTTGAAATGTTGATGAAGAGTATTGTTTTGCGGACGACATTAATTCTGGCGGTGCTCGTTGTTTTTATTACAATGTATAATTAACTTTAAAACGCATTTGGTAAAATTAGTCTTTGAAAATTATAAAAAAAATGTATTTTAGGGAAACATTATGATTTGCTTATTGTTCGGGAATCGCGAAACATCTCATCCGTTAAATTGAGGTCGTCGACCCGTATTCCTCGCCGTGTTGTCGTTTCACGTGTTTACGCGCGAGACCTTGTCAGCGCCCGGAGTTCCCCCGAATTTCCGCGAAAGCCAGCTCCGTTTCTCGAAAATGATCGCGTTATTTGTCGAACTAGCTTCCCCCTCCTCGCGCGCTCTAGCGACCGCTCCGAAATTCAGCATACATACCGCTCGCTCTCAGAAGCCTTTGTACCATTGTCACGAGTAAATAAAATTCGATACTGTATATACCGCACATCCGAAGATACGTCGTTTCTCTATCCAACCACTCCTAAGTACCTTGATTGCCGAGTCTTCTTACAAGGCTATACCAGCCGACCGCGCTCAGCGAACGAAACCCGATCGCGAGTGCACATTTTGGTCCTTCGAGCCGGATTCGGAGACAAGACGAATCGCCATCGTACCATACGACTTTCGGAGTGCTCAGTGACGATACCCGTTCACCATGGCATCCTCACAAGACGAGCTCCTGGCAAAGCAAAGCCAATTGATGGGCTCAATATCTCGCGCTCTATCCAACTTTAAAAAATTGGGTCAAGCCAAGATGACGAAGGCGGTGGTGCAGAGCCGAATCGCAGCTCTCAAGGAAAAGTTCTCGATTTTGCGGGACTTGGACGCTAAGATCCGGGCATCCCTCGACGTGAGCACCGCCGAGGAGCTGCCGTATTACTGCAATGACCAGTTCGAAGCCTGCGAGGACCAGTTTGACGAGGCGCTGGACTACATGTCCGAGGTACTGGCCAAGGTTTCTGACAGCGACGTGGTCGACCTCAATGTAAGTCACGCTTCAAATTCAGTCCTCCGTCCCACGGCTCAGCTTCCGCGGATCAACCTGCCGACCTTCAGCGGATCTTTCGACCGCTAGGAAAGCTTCCGCGATCGTTTTAAATCGATGATTATCGATAATAGAACTTTATCAAATGTAGATCGGATGCATTATTTATGCTCGAGTTTATCGGGAGATGCAAGTAGCGCGCTCACCCACCTCGCAATCACCGACGCGAATTTTAATGTGGCATGGAATCTCATCTCGTCGCGTTATGAAAATAAACGTCGTTTAATTAACGGTCATTTGCAAACGTTATTTTCGTTGCCACAGATCGCGGCCGAAACCTTCAAAGACCTTCAGAATTTGCGCGACAAAGCAAACACCTCGGTTCAAGCGCTCAAAAACCTCGATCGTCCCGTCGACACTTGGAGCGATGTCCTCGTGTTTTTGATTTCGCAAAAACTCGATAAATCTTCCCGGAAAGCATTGGAATTACAGATGAGCGAAACGGGCGATTATCCCACCTATAACGAGTTGGATAAGTTTCTAGAATCGCGTATCCGCGCTTTCGAGGCGATCTCGCCTTCGAAATCCGAGAAAACCACCGACGGTTCGCAAAAGTCGCCGAAATCGAAATCGATCGCTTCCCAGTCGACAACAGCTGCAAACCTTGCGTGCCCGATGTGCAAATCCGCGCACCTATTATATCAATGTGCGTCCTTCTTAGCATATACTCCGTCGCAGCGATACGAATATGTGAAAAAGGAAAACCGTTGTATTAACTGCTTCGGGCGTAATCATTCGCTAAAGGATTGTAAAAACGTGCGGTCCTGTAAAACTTGTCATAAGCGACATCACACCCTACTACATTTCACGGACGATGCAAAATCGGCCAGCGTAGAGTCCGTTACTACCGTCGCATCAAAAGACAGCGACAACGATAACGAGATCGCGTCTCATTTAATTTCAAAGACGATAATGCCGAAGTCAACCGTACTTTTAGCAACCGCTCGAGTGCGTGTTTACTCCCCACAAGGTCACTTTTTTTACGCCCGTGCTCTGCTCGACCAAGGTTCCGTTGCGACTTTAATTTCCGGAAATATCGTTCAACGGTTGCGTCTCGCGAAAATAAAGCAAACTACACGTATTACCGGCATTGGAGACTCGGAATCGTTGTCGCATTCCGTTGCACGTATCTGCGTAACACCATCGTTTGGCGACAAATCTGCATACTCGACTACCGCGTACGTAATCCAATCGCCTTCAAAGTACGCACCGAATCGCGCTCAATCGACGCTCCGATGGGCGCACATTTCTGACTTGACGTTGGCGGATAAGAATCCCATGAGCTCTGATCCTATCGATTTAATCATCGGAGCCGATTTGTACGGCATGCTCATTTTAGAAGGCGTCCGTAAAGGAGCCGATAACGAGCCCATCGCTCAGAACACGACACTCGGGTGGATAATTTCCGGACCGATTTCCTCCGCCCGATCCCTCCACCCTGATTCTGTTCATGCTAATCACGGAACAATCCTCGAAAGCCTTGATCTCGATCTTCGCAAATTTTGGGAGATCGAAGAAGTCCCTCTCACGAAAATCATTTAAGTCCCGAAGAGCGACAATGCGAAGAGCATTTTGCCGCCACTCACTCCCGCACGCCGGAGGGACGATACGTCGTGCGGTTACCTTTCAAAACCGGTCCTCCGATAGACACTGGTGAATCCCGCGCTACCACGTTGTCAAGTTTATACCGCGCGGAGCGTTGACTCCTTCGAGAGCCAAATAAAGCCGCGTTATATCGCGAATTCCTCGAGGAATACGAGAAGCTCGGTCACATGACCAAGGTTAATGACTCCGACGCACAATCGAGTCACTCTCAAATTTATTATATTCCGCACCACGCTGTTTTTCGCGAAAGCAGCGTTACCACGCAACTTCGGGTCGTGTTTAACGCTTCCTGCGTTACATCGAACGGCACCTCGCTGAACCATCACTTGTTAATCGGTCGCAAACTACAAAATAACCTGGTCGTAGTTATCCTGCTCTGGCGTCAACATCCGTACGTTTGTACTGCCGACATCGCCAAAATGTATCGGCAAATTCTCATCGACACTCGCGACGTGGACTACCAACGAATTCTATGGCGCTCGTCGCCTTCCGAGCCAGTGGCGGAGTATCGGTTGCTCACCGTTACATACGGCACTGCTTCAGCCCCGTATCTCGCACTTCGCGTACTGCTACAGCTCGTCAAGGACTACGGAGCTGAATTTCCGTTGGCCGTTATGGTATTACTTCGTCGAATCTACGTCGACGATTGTACATTCGGAGCGGACAACCGTGAACTCGCGCTTCGAATTCGCGATCAACTAATTGCACTTCTGGAAAAGGGCGGTTTCCGGCTACGCAAGTGGGCAAGCAATTGTCCCGAGTTACTGTCCGACATTGATCCTTCCGATCATGGCCTTGCGCGTGACAAGGATCTACACGTCGACGAGCCGTTAAAGATATTAGGCGTCGCGTGGAATCCAGAAAGCGATTCCTTCCATTTCCGGGTCACGACTACACCGAATGCAGGGCAGACCAAACGGGCGGTTCTCTCCACCATCGCGAAACTGTTTTACCCGTTGGAGTGGGTAACTCCCGTTATCGTGGTCGCGAAAATATTCATGCAACGCCTCTGGTCATTGAAACACGATTGGGACGACGTGCTGCCGTGCGATCTCTTAGAACAATGGCGCGAATATCACAATCAATTGCCGCGTCTCAAACTCATCTCGATCCCTCGCTGGACAAATTATGGTTCCAATATAGCTCATTGTGAACTTCACGGGTTCTCGGATGCGTCAACAAAAACTTACGCCGCGGTCGTATATCTCCGTCTCATACCGAGAGACGGCCCCGTTATCGTGTGCATTCTCGTCGCGAAATCAAAGGTCGCTCCAATCAAAACACTAAGCGTGCCACGACTGGAGCTCTGCGGCGCGGTGCTTCTAGCACGTTTAATGTCATTTGTTCTTTCGAATCTCGACATTCAAAACCTCCAACATCACTGTTGGACCGACTCGAGGATCGTGTTAGCGTGGCTTAAACAGCCTCCATCACGATGGAAGGTTTTCGTCGCGAATCGAGTCGCTAAGACGCAAAGTCTGCTACCGGCAGCAATCTGGCATCATGTTCCGAAGGCGGACAACCCCGCCGACTGCGCATCTCGCGGTTTGCGTCCTGGCGAGCTTGCCGATTGCACCCTGTGGTGGTCAGGGCCGTCCTGGCTAAAACAATCCCCTGAGCATTGGCCGACCTCATGCTCGTCTCCAACCGAATCTGAAATATCGAGCGAAAACCGCGTCGTCGTACATGCTTGCGTCGCACGTGTTGAACCATGGGATCTCGCGACTCGCTATTCTTCATGGTCTAAGCTGCTTACCGTGACGGCCCATCTTATGCGATTCACAAGAATCCTTCGCTCTCGCCTCAATTTCACATCGGAAACCGGTGCTGAGGTCAATCAATCGCTCGCACTAGCTCCACGCGAAATTCAAACGGCCAAGATCTTTTGGCTCAAAACCATTCAAGGTGACCTGTTTCCACAAGAGACTGCGAGTCTCAAACAAAACGAACGCGTACCTAAATCAAGCTCACTTGTCGCGCTTAACCCGTATCTCGACACCGATGGTCTGATACGAGTCGGAGGGCGACTGCAAAAATCCGATCTTCCCGAGTCAGCCCAACATCTGATCGTCCTAGCGTCCCATTCTTTGTTATCTCGCATTATATCGCACGCTCACCATAACACCCTACACGGAGGCCCTCATATTACCCTCGCTCATCTCCGTACCGAGTTCTGGCTTTTGCGCGCAAGGGCAACCGTACGGGCGGTCCTATACCGATGCGTCAAATGCGCTCGCGAAAAGGCTATGGTGCCGGCGGAGCTCATGGGTAACTTGCCAGACGTCAGAGTCAATCGAGCTTCGCGCGCGTTTGAGCACACCGGAGTCGATTATGCAGGACAGATACCGATACTCGTGCGGTCTGCAAAGGGACGAGGTCATAAGGCTCACAAGGCCTACATCTCCTTATTCATCTGTATGACCACGAAAGCGATTCACCTAAGTGAATCGCTTTCGTGGTCATACAGATGAATAAGGAGATGTAGGCCTTGTTGACGAGAATTAGTAAGCGATTACAGCTCGGCGGCCTTCCTTGCGGCGTTTACCCGATTTGTCGCTCGGCGCGGACTTTCCCATAGCATGTTTGTCAGATAACGGTACGACATTTCAGGGCGCCGAACGAGAACTCGCCGCCGCTTGTAACGCCGCCGTGCGCGATCCCAATTTTCTTAATAAATTAGCAGGCGATCAAGTAGCGTGGCATTTCCTCCCTCCTGCGGCTCCACATTTCGGCAGATTATGGGAGGCAGGAGTACGTAGCGTCAAATACCACTTAAAACGATGCATAGGATCTCACACGCTTACGTGCGAGGAGATGATTACGCTATTATGCCGAGTCGAAGCGTGCTTAAATTCGCGACCGATCACATCCATTTCCGAGAGTCTCGACGACTACCGCGCCCTTACTCCCGGTCATTTTTTGATCGGCGCAAACCTTTTCGCAATCCCGGAGCCGAGCGTACTCGACATAACCGAGAATCGGCTCTCGCGTTGGCAACTAGTGCAACGAATTACTGAAGGTTTTTGGAGGTCGTGGGTAGGCGATTATTTGCATACGCTCCAACAACGCCCGAAGTGGCGCGTTATCCAAAACCTGGCCACCGTCGGTCGGATCGTGCTAATGCGTAATCCGCTCGCCCCCCCCCCCCCCAGTCATTGGGAACTTGGACGCATTATTGCCTGTAATCCCAGGGAGGATGGTCTTACGCGCGTCGTCACCGTCAAAACCGCGCGCTCCGAATACAAGCGACCCATCGTCAAACTGTGTTTCTTGCCGATCGATATAAATACCGAAACAGAAGGAGAAGCGGTCAAGGCGGGCGGCTCGCGGCCGTAATGCGTTCCGTCTTTTGGTCACCAAACCAACGTGTAAATATGTATAAAGCGCAATTAGATTTAAGATTCCACTGTTCCTTTAGATTTAAGTTTCACTGTATCAACATATCAACGTATTCAACAACTTACTGTATTATATTTGACATTATGCGGCATATTATATTACTGTATGTTAATTCTTGTTTCGAATATAAATATTCGAGGCGGGCGGTATGTTCGGGAATCGCGAAACATCTCATCCGTTAAATTGCGGTCGTCGACCCGCATTCCTCGTCGTGTTGTCGTTTCACGTGTTTACGCGCGAGACCTTGTCAGCGCCCGGTGTTCCCCAGAATTTTCGCGAAAGCCAGCTTCGTTTCTCGAAAATGATCGCGTTATTTGTCGAACTAGCTTCCCCCTCCTCGCGCGCTCTAGCGACCGCTCCGAAATTCAGCATACATACCGCTCGCTCTCAGAAGCCTTTGTACCATTGTCACGAGTAAATAAAATTCGATACTGTATATACCGCACATCCGAAGATACGTCGTTTCTCTATCCAACCACTCCTAAGTACGTTGATTGCCGAGTCTTCTTACAAGGCTATACCAGCCGACCGCGCTCAGCGAACGAAACCCGATCGCGAGTGCACACTTATAATTTCAATAAAATTTTCAACAAAAATTGTAATGTAATACAGTAATAAACATGCATTTTTTAAATATATATTGTTACGTCCGGGGTTTTTGAGTGGCGCGATCACGCGAAATGTCAACCGGCGGACGTAATTTATACCGAAAAGTCGTGAATTAAACTTCGGTAACTTCGGTAAACTTAAACAGATTTTATAGTCACGGGCCAAGCGGAAACTCGTGACGTTCAGAGGAGATAGGCTTTATAAATTTTACGCGGATAACTATCGATTTTTTTTTGTATAAATTAACGACGTTTAGGGAAAGACGATTTAGACAGGAAAGCCCTTTTCCTTTGCGGGCGGAAAATAGGCAGGATATTTTATAGAGGAAATCTTATGACAGGCGACGCAGGAACCTCAGCCGAGAATCGCCGCTCTGCAGGGCGCTTAACGGAGAGGGGTTTAGAGTCGGAGGGACCCGTGCCTCGCCCTCTGTGAGGGGCGCGCTGCTCGGGGGGTTAGGAGGAGATTTTTCTGAGGAACGATCGCGAACACGTATTTTGGCGGACGGGGAGACACTTACACGAGTCACAGGCACTTATGCACAAAACGTCGAACGGCGGAAATAAATCGGTTGCACTCACCGTATTTAAACACAAGATTCACAATATCGTTTATTCAGTCGATTATGTCCGTTCGGACAAATGCAGGTTCACAAAACTTTAATTTATTTCGAATGGCGCAGTCGAAATTGTCGATCAACTATCGAAAGGCGACGTGTCGCATACAGCGGAACGGAATATAGGCTAAAACAATTAATAATTAGAGTGACACGTACGGAAAGAAAAGAAAAAAAAATTTTGACACAGAATATCGTTGCGATATTTGATCCGGGAATTCTGACTGCAATCAGTGGCCTGAATTAAATATCGCACGCACAAAAGAAAAATCCTTGAGGAGGATTTTTCGAATTATATATATATGTATATATATATATATATATAAAATTTATAAAAATGAGAAGCGATCCGATCGCAGAAACTCAGTTCCCGGCACGCCCGGAAGCCACCCCGATGATCGCCCTTCAAGGGCGCTCCACCGGTCTGACCCACCGAAAATGCACGGAAACTTTGATCTCGCACGACAAGGGCCTCGGAGGCTATGTCTTGCACTTCACTATACGGAGACTAAGTCTCGAGCACTCGGATTTCGGCTAAGCTCTAATACCGCGAATCTACTCTCGAATTGATGCCACTGATAACGCTGCCAAATTCCGAAATCGAATACGCGCGGCCCTCGGCGCGGGCCCTTTATATACTCTCAGCTCGATGGCCCCAAGCGGGAGGGGAATAATGATCGTAAATCATCGAGCTGTCAGCTAATTTGTTAATTAACAAAGGTATTGAGTTGAAACTTACTCGCTAAGTTACGATTTTAATTTATATTTATATTTTAATATTCGCGATTTAATTAAACGTCTCCTTCTATCTCAATTAACAATCTGGTTTTTATAAACGCGGATTTGCTCGCGGTACGTCGATCGCGTACTAGAACTTATCGATCGCATTCCTTAAGTTGTTATTCACATTCCTAAGTGCGCAAACATCTCGGTACCCGAATAACAACTTGTGAGGAATTATTCTTAGCGTTAGACAATTTAAACTATATCCTCCGGTTATAATTTCAATCGATTTAACGTTGTTTTAAATGACGCGCTTTGCGGATCGCGCGGGCCAGCGGCCGTGAAGCTCGCGGTTGCGCAATTTCTCGGAGGGCAGCCGCGAGTTTGTCTCGGGATCGATCAGAACGCTTTATTGTTTAATTATGTTCGGACTAGATTATGAATTACATTAGCATTTTGTAATTAAGTTTATTAAGAGATGTTAGTGTTTTCTTAGTTTATAAATTTGAGTATGATTAATCGCTTCAGCGGTATGCTTCGCAAAAGCGAATTGCGCGATTTAGCGGGCGGTCGGTTAGCCGCGAAGCGGCCCAACGCTGAATAAATGTTGGTTAATTTTAATCGGTATGTTTTACAAAGTTAGCGAGATTAAACATTTTTATAATAGTCCTTTGATTGATTCGCGATACATATAAGTTTTGTTTATATAAAAGGGGAAAATCGTCGGCGACGCGATCGAGGCATTGAGATTGCCTATAGGAAGGAAAGCGCGTCGGGGAAAATCGATAAATGAAGACTCTCGCAATTCCGAGAATCGCGCCGGTTTGTCAATTTCCGAACGGGCAGAGCGATCGTGCAGGCCGGTGCGAACCGCGCCGGACGTAACAATATATATTCTTTCTTACCAAATAAGAAGAAAGAATATCTTAAAAATAGTCATTGAGGAGCAAAACAATTCCTAACTTTGACGAAGTATTTGACGAGAACTTAATATGTAATGAAGATTAAATCGAACATGTTACTTTTAAAATATTAAAAACTTTTTTACATTAAAAGTACTATTTTCATATAAAACGTCTTTTCTTTAAATTGCTTCACATTATTTTATTAAGGAAATTACAGTTTTACGTAACATATATCTCTTGGCAAAATTGAAACATTTACTATTTTTTATTAATATAATTTTATTATTTTTTGGGTTATAAATAATTGCATTATATTAAGTACAACATGATTTCTATCTAAATTTCTTGGAATAAGAGTAGTAAGTTTCACTTGAAGCAATAGTGATAATACTGCCATTTAAATAAAGTTTTTAATAACAACAAATATTTCACTATACCTATAGAGGAAACTTTCAATGTACACAAGTCAATGTTTCAGTCAATTATAATGGATTATGCATTTCGGACGAATCCTTTAATGTATCATTTAGAGTAAACAGATTCGTTTTTAAAATGAGTACAGTTTTAATAATGACAGAAGTTGTCACTCTATAGGAGTAAAAGTCACTCTACTTTGAGTGACTCGGATATTACTTTATTTTTGGAATAAGTTTCGTCAAAGAAATTTTGTCCAAGAAATTTAGAGAGAAAGAGCAAACAAATGGAACATTTAATATTTTTACAATAATAATATGGATATACAAAGTGTAGAAAGTGTCACAGGTAAAGATCAGGACCTCGTGGTTCGTCACTCCCACAGTATTTAACGACTCCAAACCCTCTGTACCTGTGTATGTGCGTGTAATTATGTGTGGATGTGAGTACATGTGTATAACAGAGATTAGGGAAGTTTCGTACTTTACCCAGTGAAAACTTAACGTTGAATTAATAACATACAAAATAGGAAATTTTCTGTTATGTTGGAGTATTTGAATTTCGCGCCATTTAAGCTCGCTTGACTCCAGTACTATCCCCTCTGTTTCTTCCGCTTTCTCAGCGGTATGACGGGCAGTTGTTAGCTGGCTGACGATGTGTGTGGATCGATGTGCGAGTTCAATAAACGAGACTTTTTCTGAAGACGAAGTATTGTGTACTGGTCTATCTATTGTGTACTGGCCTACAAATCGCCCGAGGCTCAGGACCGTAAAAATATGTTTACAATAGCTTTCCACGTCACCCGTGAGGTACTATTGTTGACGGGTTTTTTTTTTTTAAGTGTATTCTCTGTAAGCCTAATCCACTGATGACTTATACGACCCTTTAACTAATTGAAGCATAATTAAAGAAATTAATAAGAAATAAAGAAAATTTAGGTCGACTTTCAGGATTTTTTACAGTTAGCAAGAACGTCGATTTGCATATTAGATGCAGCAAGCCGCATAAAATGCGGTCGGGTAAAGAATCGTCGCTTAAAAAACATTTTTCATTTTTTATAAATTTTATTTTTGAAAATAAAGACATAAATATGTGGATCTAAACATGGAATAAATACAAAGTCCGAAATCATAGTTTTGGGTATGATTTTTTCAAAATTCTGTAAAAATCAGTACCGATTTCTTTAATCGTTTTGAGAAATGTCATTGTGTGATGTGTCCACTACAATCGTGAGAGTTTATAACTGATGTTTCAACAGATTTATTTTTAAAGCTGCGAGAGACAAACGACATCGCCCATATAACGGCGACTGTTGGTAGAAAACAATCGGCGATGCTGTTGCCGATTGTTTTCTAACAATCTTATGCATATCACTTGTGAAGGTCGTAGTGGGCACATCGGCAGATCGAGTTAACAGCTTTTATTCCTCTTTGAATAAATCATCTTCAGGATGGATGAGAAAAGGTCATGCTCAACAATTTGATAAATCTTGGGAAGCTAATTATTTCTTCAGTTACATTTCCGATCGAACGGTATGTTTACTTTGCGGTTTCGAACCTTCGGTAATAAAAAAATTTGTAATAAAGAGGCATTTCATAAAACTTCATTCGATTGAATATTCCAATTATTCAAATTCAGAGAAATAGAATATTATTGAAGGATTGAAATTGGTTTATCAAGAAAGTGCATTAATAACATCTTCTAAATCTTCTTCTTAAAAATCCCTACTAGCCTCTTACGCTATTTCTTTCCTCATTGCACAAAATTCAAAGCCATTTACCGAAGGTACTTTTGTGAAAAAGTGTATCATCGAAGCAGTAAAAGCTTTCGACAATTCCTTGACTCTTGACGAAGCAATGAGCATACCTCTCAGTGCAAAAACTATTACTTCAAGAATTACTGATATCAGTAATTCTATAACGGAAAAATTAAAGAACCTTCTGACGTCATGTACATATTTTTCGTTATGTCTTGACGAGAGCACCGATATTCGACACACGAGTCAACTGAGTATTTTTACTCGAATCGTACAAGACGATTTCTCGTGTGTTGAGGAGCTTTTAGATTTCGTCCCTTTAAACACCACGACAACGGGTCTTGATATTTTTGTAGCAGTTGAAGAGTCGCTTAAAAAATTTGGTATTAATTTTAATAAATGTTCTTCGATTGCAACTGATGGCGCAAGAGCTATGACCGGTTCAAAGATAGGATTCGCCGGTCAATTAAAGCAGCGGAACATTAATATCCCCCTTATACATTGTATAATCCATCAAGAAGCACTAAGCGGCAAAGTTGTGAAACTGTCAACAGCTATGGAGACTGTGACAAAAATAATAAATATAATTAAAGGTGGACAGAAGTTCCTTAGTCATCGAAAATTTAAATTATTTCTCGAGGAACATAATGCTATTCATACAGATGTCCCACTTTATTGTTCAGTACGTTGGCTTAGTGCTGCTAAATGTTTGGAAATATTTGTTGCCATAAGAAAAGAAATCCTCCTTTTCTTGCAAGAAATAAACAGTCCAAACTTTCAGGAATATATAGTCATTTTGCAAGATATCACATTTCTCTGTGAGCTTGCCTTCATTACTGACATGACTAATCAACTTAGGCTTCTCAATTTAAAGCTGCAAAGACCAAATCAAAATATTTCCCAATTAGTTAGTCATGTCGATTCTTTCCGAAGGAAATTACAGTTATTCAAATCTCACTTAAATAATAATAATTTTCACTTTTTTCCTTCTTGCCAGATTCTTATCGAAGAACACGGCAGTAACTGTAATTTCAAGGAATATATTAATTTCGTAGATTGTCTTATAGAAGAATTCAATACGCGTTTTAGTTGTTTTGAAAAACTTAGAACCGAATTAATTCTTTTTGAGAATCCCCTTACAGCGCCAATCGAAGAACAGCATCTTAACTTGCAGGATGAATTATGTGATTTACACAGTGACATTTCTCTCAAAACGGTTAAAGAAACCGGTGCTAATTTTTTCAAACTTTTGAAAAAATCATCATACCCAAAACTTCATGATTTCGGACTTCGAATTTATTCTATGTTTGGATCCACATATTTATGTGAGACTTTATTTTCAAAAATGAAACTTATAAAAAGTGAAAAACGTTCTTCTTTAAGCGACAAATTTTTACCGCGTCTTATGCGGCTTGCTACAACTAATATGCAAGTCGACGTTCCCGCTCTCGCGTGTAAAAAATCCCGAAAGTCAACTTAAATCTTCATTTATTGTTAATTTCCTTAATTATGGTTCAATTAGGTAAAAGGTCGTATATCAGTCATCAGTGGATTAGGCCTACAGGGGATACCACAAAAAAAAAAACGCGTCAAAAATAGTACCTCACGGGTGACGTGGAAAACTATTGTAAACATATGTTTACGGTCCTGAGCTTCGAGCGACTCGTAGGCTGCGCGCGGGACGGCGAGGTAAGGGGAACAGCGCTAGGCGGAGCCAGTTGAAAATCGGCCGAGAAGTGCATTTCTTGCCGAGGTCTGGTATATATGATTGTTTGATCGATGAGCCTTGATGGTGACGCCATGTTGAGTGCTTGAAAACGAGGCCGAAGACTCGCTGTCAATAGATGGCGCTACGAGTGGCATTAAACGATTACCGGTATAGTTGTATCGATGTGTTGCAGGTTACACTCACCTCGAAAGATAGCTGTCAAATAACAAGAGGTTAACCTCTAATAAATTATGTCGACGGTTCAGAAAGTGGTGGAGCGATGCAGACGTGCATTGCTCATTGAGACATTTGAAGATATGGAAGCGGAAGTCAAGATAGACGAAGCGTTTTTCACTGTGACTTTCTCGTCTGGTGAAACAATAAATTTGAGTACGTACTTCTTATTTTCAATTTTCTTATTGCTTATGACTGTGTAACGACTGTTAACGACTGTTATTTTGACAACATCAACGAAGGACTGGTAACGATGGTTTATGTTTGGAAAAGTTTACAATGAAGGACACATGAATCCGTTTGTCTGGGTTGTTCTAGTCGAATGAAATTGTGTTCATTTCTGAAGACTGGAGCAGCTAGGTTTGTCTCGGAAACACATGGGAGTAACGGGTGTGAAAGAGCAAATCTGCTCTGAGTCACTCTGGCTTGTGTTCAGTCTGAGTGGCTTGAGGGCGGGCTTTTGTGCACTTATGTGTCGAAATTATTAAATCGATACAGTCATTATCTTTTTAAGTTGAAAGATAAATGACAATTCTAAAACGAGAAGTTAACGAATGTAAATTTTATTTAAGGCCGAAAAACTCTGAAAGACGAGTGGGAGAATTTAAGAGCTGAGCTTGCAAGTGCAAAACAGAAGCATAAACCAGACGGCGGCGACGCCAAAAGCAGTAAAATATCTGAGGCTAAGGTGGATAGTGATAACATCACTGACAGTGATGAAGAAAGGCTTTTAGCCGATCCAGATGGTGGAACAACAGACAAGACAGTGGACACTGAGATAGAAAACATACCGCCTCGGACGACTCATAATTTAGGTGATGACATAGCCAGGGGTGTGTCGCCAGAAGCAACAGAGGACGGTCCCGGAGAAAATGAGGATCATCGTAAAGACTCGAACGACAGTGTTGAACAGGAAAATAACCAGTATAAGGAACAAACCTCAGAAAAACCGATGCAGATGGACAACAGTCAGAGCGAAAAGATGGTTAATCTTGAAGGAAGGCTTGATAATAAAATCCAACATCTGGAGCGTATGATGAGCGCAACGATAAACTTGCATTCCAAAATGCAAGATAATATCAAGCTATGGCTTAGACAGCGCGAGCTAGATGACGAGAGGGCCAAGAAACCAAGAATTGAGTCTATTGTGACTTTTTCTCCTAATAGCAAAATTACGACTGGACCTCGGACACTCACAAAGACGACGAGTACATTGAACGACAGCAATCAAAAATTAGTAGAGGATGGGCAATCCGAGCATGCTGAAGCAAAGACTGGAGTAACTAACAACACGACTGGCTCGAGTACTGCTCCAATAGATTCTCACGGTTTTGCGAATCAGGTAACAGAAGCGATCAAAATTCAATTAATTGGTAAAGACAGTGGTACGAAACATGACTATAACTTGGAACCGCGGGTGAAATATGAACACTTTTATGAGTTTTTGGCATCGGAATTGCGTACTATTGATTTAATGTATGTTATTGATAAGACAGTTGCTCCACCGGAAAGTTTGAATGATAATTTGAAAGAAAAACACAGGTTTAAAGTTCGCGACATTCTCATAAATAGAGTCGATAAATTTTATCATACAAAAATTTTGCAAATTAAGGATCCGGTTGAAATGTTAAATAAATTGAAAGAGTTTAAACGATGTGAAGTCAATGTAACGAGTGTAAGCGTCCGAAAACAATTATATTCGATTCAGTATAATGCGAATCGCGAAACTGCAATGCAATTCATGGATCGTTTCGAAGAAATAGTACACAATTATGAGTCAATTCAGGGTTCAACTCCTTTGTCCAATGATGAGAAACGTGATGCTTTGTATAATGCAATTATGAATCAAGTGCCGGAAGTTCAATCAGTCGAGTTTATAACGAAAAACCAAACAGGCAAGGGTTTGACCTATGACTTGCTAAAATCATTTCTACTTCAGGCTGAAGCTAATCGTGTGCAAACAACGACGAGTAATCATCCAGGTACAAAAAACAGCACGATGGGTTCTGCCTCTTTAGTTAACACAAAACAGCAAACGAAGTGGGTTAACGAAAGATGTTATGAATGCGATGACTACGGTCATATGAAGAACGAGTGCCCTCGAAAGGGTCAAGGATTGCGTAAATGTTACGAATGCCAACGATTTACTACCCACAAAGCATACGAGTGTCCTCAGCGAGTGTCCAGGCAAGGAAATGGTTCAGGCAGAGGTGGCTATAAAGGTAAACGAAATGTAAATAATAATCAAAGCAATAAATTCGACAGTCGTTTGCATGCCAGAAACAAACGTTTTTTTAAGGCTAGAGGGAATAGATACAATCGTAACTCACAGTCTTTTAAACAAGCTCGTGACGACGGTAAACGACAGTGGAATAAAGAGAACGACAGTAATGCTCCAAAACACTCCAAGAATAAGAAAGATAACACGAATAATCAGCAAAACCAATCTCGAACTGGAACAAGCGAAACCCCGACAATTCACTTTGCAAATCACCAACAAAATAATAATCCAGGTATGTGTGAATCGAACAACGTTGCATCTGTTTTTTGTTTTAAATGTCAGTCTGATAATCAAGATCAGTCTTTTTCGCACACTGGCTGTATTCATATTACAAAAGACAGTAAAAGTTCTCCGAAAGACGACGGTAATCAAAATGATAGATACGTGTCATTTATCGTGGATTCTGGTGCAACCGAGCATCTTACGAATTCAAAGGAAATTTTTAGTTCTTTTAAAAATACAGGATCCGGTGTGATTAAATGCGCCAATAAAGATAGCAAGGCAGATCTAATTGCTGAAGGCAAAGGCACTGTGAGTTTAATTTCAAATATGGACTATAAGAAATCACTTAAACTGGATAATACTATTTATACTGAGTCACTTTCGGAGAATTTACTTTCGTTACGACGCTTTGCAGAAGCGGGTTTGACAACCTATCTAGACGATAAGTGCGTGAACATATTTGACCCTAAAACAAATAAAGTATTTGCTACGGGCGTGTACGAGAGCCCCTATTGGTTGATTGAGTTTCAAATCGATAAGAAGGATTCAAAGAAACGATGCGATTTGTTTAATGCGATTGCTTTTGACGCGAATGCGGTGGAACGGGATCCGAATCAAATTAACGAGATAAAAATTACCGAGTCTAAAGAATCGACAGTTGATAATGAGTGCAAAAATCATGACTCTACAGTTAATGATAAACGAATAAGCGATAATAATATCAGTAAAACTTCGGTTGAAGGGCCCGTGGTGACTACAAATGAAAATAATACAGTCGATAATCATATATTTTCAGATTTTGATACATTAATTACGAAAAAAAAACTAACTAATTTGGACGATTTGCCGACGATTGAATTGCTTGAAAGTGATTCCCCTTTATTTAAGTCATATAGCGATTTAATCAAAACAAATAAAGCGATGCTTTGGCACGTACGAATGGGTCACGCGTCAGTTAATTACCTGCGTAAGTTGCAAAGTTTATGGAAAAATAACAAGGATCTGCAATCCGTAATTTTTGACGACAGTCTACTCGAATGTGAAATATGCGCACTTACTATCAAAATTGCCTTTTCGAAGCGAAAGAAATAGAGCAACGCGACCGTTACAAATTATACATTCAGATGTGATGGGTAAAATCTCTCCGTCCACTCATCCTTATGGGTATCAATACTTTTCTGTATTTATCGATGATTTTTCACGTATGGCTCTAGCGTACCCAATGAAAACGAAAGACGAAACTGGCTATTGTTTGGAACGGTTTATCAAGAGTTCGCGAAACTTGCTTGGCAAAGACGAGAAGATCTGCTACCTAAGATCAGATCAAGGAACAGAATACATGGGAGGTTATACAAACGATGTGTTAATTCGCGAAGGAATAGAAAGTCAACCTGCTTGTCCGGATACTCCACAGCATAATGGAATATCTGAGAGGTTTAATCAAACTTTACAGAAAAGGATAAGATCCATTATGTTCGATTCAAAGCTTCCATCAAATATGTGGGATTTGGCCTTGGGAGCAGCTATTTATGTGTATAATCGAACCCCTCATAAATCAATTGGCTTTATAACCCCTCTTGAAAAGTTTGCACCAGACTTTCGTTATGATGTAAATCAAATCAAACGATTTGGCTGTTTGGCTTATTGGTCAGTGACAAGAAAACCAGACTCCAAGTTTTCGGCACGAGCAGTACGAGGAGTTTTGGTAGGGTATACTCATTCCGGCTATGTATTTTTGAACCCGGAATCGGGAAAATTTTTCGAATCCAGAAACGTCAGATTTAATGAAAAAATTGTATACGGAGATAAGTATAAAAAGGATTCAATTCAAAACTGGCCTTTTCCTGAAACAATTCAGTTGAAAAACGAAGAGTGTATACAATTTAAGGAAAATGACGTAATCAGAGTAGAGAAGAACGACAGTGTAACGTTGGAAACGGAGGGAGAACAAAAGAGGAAACGAGGCAGACCCCGGAAACGGCAGTTAAAAACAGAGGAAGAAAGTACTGATAAAACGATCAAGAAACAAAAATTAGTACAACCAATGACACGAGAGCCTTATGCTACTCGAAGTCGAAAAATTATTGATACGAGTTTTATTAAGCTTACAGAAGCTACGACAGTTTCGAAAGAATATGAGTTTCCAACTCTAGAGGAAGAATTTGCTAAAACAAAAGACATCCAAGACGATGAAATATTGCATTGCCTACACGCAAATATCAATAACGATCCTCAAACATTCAAACAAGCCATACAGTCTGAAGAGAAAAACGAGTGGATCAAGGCAATTAACGATGAGTTGAAATCCATGGAGAAAAATAAAGTTTGGTCTTTGGTAGATCGCCCAAAGGTCGGAAATGACGGTAGAAGGCCAAATATCATAGATTCAAAATGGGTGTTCAAACGAAAGAACGACAGTTTTGGAACTCTCAAATACAAAGCAACCCAAGGAACACATCGCAGTCAAAATAACATCATTTTGATGTCATTTTGACGTCATAGTTACATCACGGCAGAAAAAGTCAACATGACGATTTTTGGTTACAAAATTTGACTGCTTATTGACGTCAAGAAAAAGTCTTACTGTACCCATGTTGAAGTTCTCCGAGTGTTCGCTGAATGTTAATTTAAGATTTGAAGAAATAATATTGTTTCAGATTTGAAAAAGTTATTTAATATTTGAAAAACATACCTTACTTCGGAAAATATGGTCTTACATATTTACATCATCGCAGCAATATGCTGCAGGCAAAAATATATGTCTTGCGAATGTCGTGATTTTGCTTCGCCTAGACCTGCTTATATTCGCACTCAACTGAAACTTACTTACGAGTTAATCACACCATTATTCGCTACCTATCGGTGTCATTGCAAGCTACCACGGAAAGATGCGCTATCGTGCATCTTTCTAAAAATATTTCAGGAAGTTTTTAATGAAAGAGAGTTGCGTTATAGTGTTTTGAAAACGTCTCGACAAGGGCTACAAGAATATGCAATAAAAACTATTTTTTATTTAACCCCCAATGGTGTTTTATTTAAAAAATTTAAGATGCTTTTGATCTAAATTTTTTATATAGATGTCCCTATTTTTATTGTATATTCTTGTAGCCCTTGTCACGACGTTTTTAAAACACTATAATAAAGTTCTCTTTTGTTAAAAATTTACTGAGATATTTTAAATTTTGTCATGATATTTTTAATATAAAATATGAAATATCTTGTAAAGTATTCCCTCTTCGATGACTTTACCTTAATACTTTTATACATAGAATAATTAAAGAAATCGAATAAGCTAATAATAATATTAATTTTTACATTTGTAATTTTTCAAAATTAAGTTTGTCCACAAAATGCAATCAAATATTTTAAAATTAATTTGTCTGTTTTTTTTACATTATTCGATTCCTCTCATTATTCTACGTATAAAAGTATTAAGGTAAAGTCATCGAAAAGTAAATACTTTACAAAATATTTTATATTTTATATTAAAAATGTAATAACAAAATTTAAAATATCTGAGAAAATTCTTAACAAAAGAGAGTTGCATTATAGTGTTTTGAAAATGTCTCGACAAAGGCTACAAGAATATGCAATAAAAACTATTTTTTATTTAACCCCCAATGGTGTTTTATTTAAAAAATTTAAGGTGCTTTAGATCTAAATTTTGTATATAGGAGCCCCTATTTTTATTGCATATTCTTGTAGCCCTTGACACGACGTTTTTAAGACATTATAATAAAATTCTCTTTTGTTAAGAATTTACTGAGATATTTCAAATTTTGTCATGATATTTTTAATATAGAATATGAAATATCTTGTAAAGTATTCACTTTTCGATGACTTTACCTTAATACTTTTATACATAGAATAATCAAAGAAATCGAATAATTTAATAATAATATTAATTTTTGCATTTGTAATTTTTCAAAATTAAGTTTGTCTACAAAATGCAATCAAATATTTTAAAATTAATTTGTCTGTTTTTTTTACATTATTCGATTCCTCTCATTATTCTACGTATAAAAGTTTTAAGGTAAAGTCATCAAAAAGTAAATACTTTACGAAATATTTTATATTTTATATTAAAAATGTAATAACAAAATTTAAAATATCTCAGAAAATTCCAAACAAAAGAGAGTTGCATTCTAGTGTTTTGAAAATGTCTCGACAAGGGCTACAAGAATATGCAATAAAAACTATTTTTTATTTAACCCCCAATGGTGTTTTATTTAAAAAATTTAAAGTGCTTTAGATCTAAATTTTGTATATAGGAGCCCTTATTTTTATTGTATATTCTTGTAGACCTTGTCACGACGTTTTTAAGACATTACAATAAAAATCTCTTTTGTTAAGAATTTACTGAGATATTTCAAATTTTGTCATGATATTTTTAATATAAAATATGAAATATCTTGTAAAGAATTCCCTCTTCGATGACTTTACCTTAATACTTTTATACATAGAATAATCAAAGAAATCGAATAATCTAATAATAATATTAATTTTTGCATTTGTAATTTTTCAAAATTAAGTTTGTCCACAAAATGCAATAAAATATTTTATAATTAATTTGTCTTTTTTTTTTACATTATTCGATTCCTCTCATTATTCTACGTATAGAAGTATTAAGCTAAAGTCATCGAAAAGTAAATATTTTACGAAATATTTCATATTTTATATTAAAAATGTAATGTCAAAATTTAAAATATCTCAGAAAATTCTTAACAAAAGAGAGTTGCATTATAGTGTTTTGAAAATGTCTCGACAAGGGCTACAAGAATATGCAATAAAAACTATTTTTTATTTAACCCCCAATGGTGTTTTATTTAAAAAATTTAAGGTGCTTTTGATCTAAATTTTTTATAGAAGCCCCTATTTTTATTGTATATTCTTGTAGCCCTTGTCACAACATTTATAAAACATCATAATAAAGTTCTCTTTTGTTAAGAATTTACTGAGATATTTCAAATTTTGTTATGATATTTTTAATATAAAATATGAAATATCTTGTAAAGTATTCACTTTTCGATGATTACCTGATAGGCCAGTCATATTAGACATCGAACCTTCCAATTACTCTTTTCAGGTTGCAACCACCATGAATCGCTTTGATTTAAGGTGCTGTAAGTGGGATTAATTTTGCTTCGCATAATTAATGCGCATTAAAAAGTTATTAACAATATTATCAACAAAAAACGCGATTTTTTTTATTTTTTCTCAAATATCTCGAAAACTAAGCAAGATAGGGTAACTAACTATACGTACCTTTTTTGTAGAGCGTAAAATTATCTACAATAATGATCTGAACAACATTTATCGTCAAGTCAGTCGTTTAGCTTGCACGCGCCGTCAAAGTCCGAGACTCGAATCTCGAAAACCCTCGATTTCATCGTTTTTTTGATGTTGCGTCGGTGATTTTTTTCAGTCATTTAAAATGGAATTAAAAATTCCCAAAAAATCACACATTATCTGAGAACTACAAAGAATACTTTTCAGGGTGTAACCAATTTTTTAGACCCTTTTTCTTTAGTTTGTAGCTATGTAAGCAAAAAATTTTGATTTTTTGGACTACTCTTAGTTTTTTGCTGTTTTCAGACCTTAGAATTTATTTGAGACGAATTTTATCGTATGCATCTTGTTGTGGACGAAATTTGCAACAAAAAAGGACCCTTGTATTTTTTTCGTGCGACAAACGCTGATTTTTTTATTGACGCGCAAAGTTATCTAATATTGCGCATAGGTCGGATAACGCTTGTTTTACACTAAAATAATTATTTTTTATTAAAATTTACGTAATTTTTCGCATTATTATTGAACCATATTGCAAAGCCGTTTTCAACACATTCTCTCATGTTTACTTATTTATTAACAAATTGTTTAGGTAAAAGTTTACAATAACTTACACAGCTCGGATTACTTTGACCTTGACATATGTTGTCAACGTCACCCTCCTGAGTGACCTTCAGAAGGTTTTAGTCGGCGGTCGTTGTTTATTAAAAAGTTATAAACAAAAAAAGTTTGACAAATATAGCAGTTATTTTGAGTATTGAAAGGCATAAACGACCTTGACCTTGACATATGTTGTCAAGGTCCCCCTCTTGAGTAACCTTTAGAAGGTTTTAGATGGCGGTCATTGTTTATTAAAAAGTTATAAACAAAAATAGTTTGGTGGGAAAATTATTTAAAGCAGTGAATTGTTGGTATATTGAAAGAAAAGTTATTTAAAGCAGAGATTGATAACTTTCCTTTCAATATACCAACAATTCACTGCTTTAAATAATTTTTTCCACCAATTTTTTTTTTGTTTATTAAAAAGTTATAAACAACTTTCTAAGTTGAAGCACATACAAAGCACACACTTGTAAAGCGCGTCACTAACCTATAGGTTAGTGGCGCGCTTTACAAGTATGTGCTCTCTAAGTTGAAGCACATACAAAGCACTTACTCGCGAAATAAAGTACTCTCTGCTTTAAAAAAAAAAAAAAACGTAATATTAGTCGTTTATGCCTTCCAATACTCAAAATAGCTGCTATATTTTCCAAACTTTTTTTGTTTATAACTTTTTAATAAACAGCGACCGCCGACTAAAACCTTCTGAAGGTCACTCAGGAGGGTGACCTTGACAACATATGTCAAAGTCAAAGTAATCCGAGCTGTGTAAGTTATTGTAAACTTTTACCAATTGTTTATTTAAAAATTATTATAAACAATTAGAAAAACATGTTATAATCGTTGTACTCGTCGTCTCATATCAACTCGAAAAATGTTTTTAAAAAATTTATTCATGTTATTTATAACATTTATTCAAACATACAGATGCATCTTTTGACTATTTTCCACACCACCTCTGAGGTAAAGTCAATGGTGCGTTTTTTTTTTCTGTGGTTTCCCCAGTAGGCCTAATCCACAAGCATTGAAAATATGTTCTTTTGATGTGATAATCATTTGGATATTCCTTGGATACTAAAACTATCCAACACGCAGATGTTGTCAAAATAATTATCACATAGAAAGGACATATATTCAATGCTTGTGGATTAGGCCTACTGGGAAAACCACAAAAAACGCACCATTGGCTCAGAGATGGTGCGAAAAATAGTCAAAAGATGCACTGTATGTTTGAATAAATGTTATAAATAACATGAATAAATTTTTTAAAAACATTTTTCGAGTTGAAATAAGACGACGAGTACAACGAATATAACATGTTTTTCTAATTGTTTATAATAATTTTTAAATAAACAATTTGTTAATAAATAAGTAAACATGAGAGAATATGTTGAAAACGGCTTTGCAATATGGTTCAATAATAATGCGAAAAATTACGTAAATTTTAATAAAAAATAATTATTTTAGTGTAAAACAAGCGTTATCCGACCTGTACGCAATATTGGATAACTTTGCGTGTCAATAAAAAAATCAGCGTTTGTCGTACGAAAAAAATACAAAAGTCCTTTTTTGTTGCAAATTTCGTCCACAACAAGATGCATACGATAAAATTCGTCTCAAATAAATTCTAAGGCCTGAAAACAGCGAAAAACTAAGAGTAGTCCAAAAAATCAAAATTTTTTGCTTACATAGCTACAAACTAAAGAAAAAGGGTCTAAAAAATCGGTTATACCCTGAAAAGTATTCTTTGTAGTTCTCAGATGATGTGTAATTTTTTGGGAATTTTTAATTCCATTTTAAATGACTGAAAAAAATCACCGACGAAACATCAAAAAAACGATGAAATCGAGGGTTTTCGAGATTCGAGTCTCGGACTTTGACGGCGCGTGCAAGCTAAACGACTGACTTGACGATAAATGTTGTTCAGATCATTATTGTAGATAATTTTACGCTCTACAAAAAAGGTACGTATAGTTAGTTACCCTATCTTGCTTAGTTTTCGAGATATTTGAGAAAAAATAAAAAAAATCGCGTTTTTTGTTGATAATATTGTTAATAACTTTTTAATGCGCATTAATTATGCGAAGCAAAATTAATCCCACTTACAGCACCTTAAATCAAAGCGATTCATGGTGGTTACAACCTGAAAAGAGTAATTGGAAGGTTAACCTCCTAAATTAGTCTAATATGACTGGCCTATGAATACTTTTGCATATAGAATAATCAAAGAAAACGAATAATAATATTAATTTTTACATTTGTAATTTTTCAAAATTAGGTTTGTCCACAAAATGCAATCAAATTTTTTAAAATTAATTTTTTTGTTTTTTTTATATTATTCGATTCCTTTCATTATTCTACGTATAAAAGTATTAAGATAAAGTCATCGAAAAGTAATTTTCAAGCATACTGATTTTGAGAAGTCATCTTTTCGTCATTGCAGCATATGTACCAGACAAAACAGTGAAAGTCACAATAAAGTCAAAATGTCGTCAAAATGCAGATGGTAAAATGATGGTAAAATATTCTTATATAATTTTGACTTTATTGTGACCGTCAATTTTTCGTCATACAGAAAATGCGTGACTATTTTGAATCAAAATATAGTCATTTTGACTATCTGTTGACTTTGGTGTGTTCCTTGGGAAAAGGTTAGTAATACGAGGATTTAAAGATACAAACTCATATGACTTGAAAGAAACGTACGCACCAGTTTCTAGACTGACACTTGTACGAACGGTACTGGCAATAATATATTATCATGATCTTGATGTATGCCAATTAGACGTAAAGACTGCCTTTCTCAACGGTACGATAGAAGACGATGTGTACATGGAAATTCCAGACGGAATGGAAATTCCAGATAAAATACGAGGGTCTAAAGTGTGCAAACTTAACAAAGTTCTTTATGGGTTACGAATCAGTCCTAAAAGATGGAACAAGAGGTTTACCGAGGTGGCAAATTCTGTAGGGTTGGTAAATGATGATTATGATCCTTGCTTGTTTACGTGGAGTTCGGGAAAATACAAAGTCATTTTACTTATATACGTGGACGATATGTTATTGGCAAGTAACGACAGTAAGAAACTACTGGAAGTAAAGATCGAACTAATGAATTCGTTTGAAATGACTGACTTGGGAGAGCCAAAGAATTTTCTGGGTATGAATATCCGAAGAGATAGGGAAACGAGAGTCATGACAATCACTCAGGAAAGGTATATCGATAAAATTTTGATGAAATTCGGCTTCGATAATGAGTTCCCACAAAACACCCCAATGATAACACGACAGGTCGCAAATCGTGAAAGACGACAGCGCGAACACGATGAAGACAACGATCTAAAAGAAGACACTCTTGATATCCCGTACAGAGAAGCTATTGGTAGTCTTTTATATTTGGCTGGTGCTACTCGTCCAGATATTGCATATGCGGTGAATGTTTTGAGCAGACATCAAATCGACCCAACTGAAAACGAGTGGAACATGGTTAAAAGGGTATTTAGATATTTGAAAGGTACGAAAACTGTTGGTCTAAATTACTTAGGACGACGGAACGACTTGTTAGCTTATTCTGATGCTAGTTTTGCCGATTGCAAATCATCAATTTCTACTTGTGGCTTTATAATACGACTTTTTGGAGATACAATATCTTGGCGTGCAAATAAACAAAGTTATGTTGCCCTTTCTACCTGTGAAGCTGAGTATGTGGCAATGAGCCAAGCTTGCCAGGAAGTAATTGCCATTAACAAGTCTATAATGCGTATATCTGATAGCAGTTTACTCCCTGCTATACTTCGATGCGACAATAAAGCAGCAACTATTTGTGCACAGACTAGTGGCGGAAATAGATTGAGACACATGACAGAGATACATCAGGACTATGTAAAAGAATGTACTAAATACGACCGTATTGTTATTGAGTGGGTCTCTACGAAAAATCAATGGGCTGACATAATGACAAAACCTTTGTGTTCTGAAACTCACGTTCGATTACGGAATAAAATCTTAAATTACGATTGTTAGACTGATTAATTTTTGATTTATGATTGTTCGATCAGATTGATTAAATTGATGACTGTATGAATGATAAAGAAAAGGATGATATAATAACGACTGGTATTGGTAATTTTAAATTTTAGGAAGCCGATGAATCAAAGATAACAACGGGATGAACGAGAAGAGGACAGTATGAACAAAATATTTAGTTTATGACAGTAAAAAGACTGAAAATTTAAGGATAACGCTAAAGTTCTAAGATAAAGCGTAGTTTAAGTTTATTTGAATAAAGTAGTTGATATATCACATTATATAATTTTATATGTTAACGCCAAAGATTATTGTTCTGTAACCTAGATTAAGAGTTCACATTTTGCCATATATATCTATATAGTTATGTAGTAAACGACGTTATGAAACCATGTTTGTGTTATAAACGGCATACTGAAGTCAAACTCGGGAGGGAGTGTTGGAGTATTTGAATTTCGCGCCATTTAAGCTCGCTTGACTCCAGTACCATCCCCTCTGTTTCTTCCGCTTTCTCAGCGGTATGACGGGCAGTTGTTAGCTGGCTGACGATGTGTGTGGATCGATGTGCGAGTTCAATAAACGAGACTTTTTCTGAAGACGAAGTATTGTGTACTGGTCTATCTACTCCTTCCACCAAACGAATAACGTCAACATGTTATTATTGACAAAACATCGGATATTACCAATGAAAAATGGAGGACGTTTCTTGTTAAATATACTGATCCTAAAACTTTAGATATTCGATCGCAATTAATAAAGTTAATTGATGTTGATGCAAAAGAGTGTAGTGCAGGAAAGTTCTTTAATGCATTTGAAAAGGAAATGTATAAACTTCAGATTCCATTTGTAAATATTATTGCTCTGTCATGCGACAATGCATCTGTCATGACAGGAAAACATTTATCTTTTAAAACGAAACTTAAATCAAAATGCAAACATTTAATAACACTTTCATGTCCTTGCCATTACTCAGCATTGGCTGCGCACTCTGCATGCGCTAAAATTCCTGATATCTGCGAAAAATTTCTGAGAAAAATTGCAAGTTTTATTAACAACAGTCCAAAACGTTCAGCTATTTTCAATGAATTTTGCGAATTTTTTCAGGATACAAATCATAAAATTTTGAAGTTATGCGATAGTAGGTGGCTTTCGCGTTATTTATGTATTGACAGAGTTCTTGAGTCATGGGATTCAATAAGAAATTTCCTAACTGAAATGGTCGTGATTGAAAAATCAGGGTCTGGAGAATATTTATTGTCTTTGGTGGAAAATAAAGATACAAAAGCGTATTTTCTATTTTTAAAATATGTTTTAGATTTCTTCAATTCATTCAATGCCATTTTTCAAGCTCATGAGACAAGGATTCATTTATTGCAATCTAAATCCGTTAATTTTCTTACGCAAATATCTCAAAACTTTTTAAAACCAGAATTGTTGAGAGATTTGCTTAAAAATATATCATTTCGTGAAAAGGAAAATCATAAACCTCTTGCAAATATAACTTTGGGATCAGAATGCGAAGAATATCTTTGTAACTTATCGAAGGAAGGACATATGCAAATGTTGTAACTACCATTAGAGAAAATTGCTTGCAGTTTTACATCGCTGCTGCCGAGGAAATTAGAAAGAGATTACCTGTCGATAACGGTTTTTTACACAAATTGAAAGTTTTTCAAGCACACATAGCTTTATTTGATATTAACAGAGAAATAACCTTTGACGATGTTTCTTTTGTCGCAAGAACTTTAAGTGATTTTGACGAAAACGGGTTAAAAGAAGAATGGCTTACGCTGCATTCCGATTGTACTATAGAAGAAAAAAAAATGGGCACAGTAACAATTACTGTGCCGCAATCAACAACGTAGAACTACGTCAACTGTCACTACTTAATGTTAAGGTATACAGCGAAGAACAGTTGACGTAGGGCTACGTCTGTCCTGTTTGCCAAAAACGTAGCCCTACGTCAACTGTTCTCCGCTGTATACTTTAACATTAAGTAGTGACAGTTGACGTAGTTTTACGTTGTTGATTGCGGCACAGTAATTGTTACTGTGTCCATTTGATTTTTTATTATATTAGCAATTTTTTTATAATTCTATTATATTTTTTAGTCTTTTCTACCCCTATTTCATATATAATTCTTTAAAATTTGATTGATTAGTCCTTGAATTACATACGTTAGAATTTACGAGGAATACGTATATAGAGAAAAGTCCCCTATTATGAGATAGGAATCCTAATATGAGATAACGGGGTTTCTTTTGAACTATTAGGCCCTATCTGGGTCTATTAGTTTAAAAGAAACCCTATTATCTTACATTAGGAACCTATCTCATAATAGGGGACTTTCTTCTACATAAAAGCCTAATAAAGCTGAGTCTATAATCAACCAACTCTTAAAACATTGTATATGAAATAGGGGTAGAAAAGACTGAAGAATATAATAGAGTTAGAAAAGTTGCCAATAATTAATAATTTTCGAGGAATACGTATATACATAAAAGCCTAATAAAGATGAGTCTAATCAACCAAATATTAAAGCATTGTATATGAAATAGGGGTAGAAAAGACTGAAGAATATAATGGAATTAGAAAAGTTGCTAATAATTAATATTAAATTGCCAAAATTGAAAGTGGTTGAGATTTGAGCATAATTATTTGCTTATAATTGTTTTGGTTTCCTTATTAAGGAAGCTTTTTAAGACTTTTGAGACTTTCAAGAAAAAATGGGACTATATAAGCTATCTAATGACGTATTAATCATTACTCTACGATTATTAGTTTCGAAGATATAAACGTTCAAAGTGTGACATGTTTTCGTTGCATTTGTTGCATCTGTGCTCCCAATATTACCCCCTACTTACTGTCGACAAAGACGTAGTTCTACGTCAAAACAAAATCTTGAAAAACTCAGTTTCGACAACATGTGGAAAGAGATTTTGAAACGTCCATTTATTAACAATCCTAAGTATTCAAATGTAAGATCACTTGTCACTGAAATGTAATGACGATTTCATGTCTCTAAACACCGGCAATGTTTAATAATTTTTACAATAATCCTATTTTCGCGCGCGCTTGTGTATGTGTTTGAGTGAGCGTGTATCACAGCAGAGATCAGGACCCCGTGGTTCGTCACTTCCACAGTATTTTACGACTCCAAACCCTCTCTGTCTGTGTGTATGTGTGTCACAGCAGAGATCAGGACCCCGTGGTTCGTCACTCCCACAGTATTTTACGACTCCAAACCTTCTCTGTCTGTGTGTGTGTTTAAACTTTGATATCCATACATTATATATCATTTTATATGAATAATAATGTTTTGAAAGAGAGAGAGAGGGAGAGAGAGAGAGAGAATAAACATTATTATTCATACAATATGATGTGTATAATAATGTCTAAAACATAATATATTATACAGAAAATAATGGTGTATTTCGCCAATAATTGATTAACAAGAAAATATATATTAATTCCGACAGCGATTGGCTAGATAATGGATGTTAATTAAAATTCAGAATTTATTGCGAAAAATATTGCCCCAGCCAGGGTTTGAACCTGGAACCTCCCGCTATCCGTGCAGGTTTCTAATGTTGGAGCAAAATAATATGTGTATATTTGTTATTGCGATAAATATTGCCACATGCCTCAGTGGTCGAATTGGGACGACGCCTGCACGGATAGCGGGAGGTTCCAGGTTCAAACCCTGGCTGGGGCAATATTTTTCGCAATAAATTCTGAATTTTAATTAACATCCATTATCTAGCCAATCGCTGTCGGAATTAATATATATTTTCTTGATAATATATTATGTTTTGGACATTATTGTTGCGTACCAGACGAGGAGGGGCCTGCAATATCTGTATCATCTGCAGCGTATAATGTCAAACTGCTCTTTATTTTTTGACGTAGAACTACGTCTTTGTCGACAGTAAGTAGGGGGTAATATTGGGAGCACAGATGCAACGAATGCAACGAAAACATTAAACATGTCACACTTTGAACGTTTATATCTTCGAAACTAATAATCGTAGAGTAATGATTAATACGTCATTAGATAGCTTATATAGTCCCATTTTTTCTTGAAAATCTTAAAAGTCTTAAAAAGCTTCCTTAAGGGAGGACACCACGGTAACTGCCCATTTCTGACTGCCTTCTTTGGTATTTTTTTTTTTAGGAAAGAATAAAATATATGGTCAAAAGAAGTTATGAGCTTTATCACACATATATTAAAGTATGTAAAAAAAATTTTTATTGCCTGTTGCGTTTTTAAAGCCTGTTGCGTTTTTTAGTTTTTATATCGGATAAGACAAAAAATGCTCTTTCAGGATCTGCATTTGAATGTGGAAGTGACCTTATTACATTTAAAAGTGATCTTAAATTTGGATACTTAGGATTGTTAATGGATGGAAGCTTCAAAATCTCTTTCCACATATTGTCAAAATTGAGTTTTTCAAGATTTTGTTTTTCTTCTATAGTAAAATCGGAATGCAGCGTAAGCCATTCTCCTTTTAACCCGTTTTCGTCAAAACCACTTAAAGTTCTTGCGACAAAAGAAACATCGTCAAAGGTTATTTCTCTGTTAATATCAAATAAAGCTATGTATGCTTGAAAAACTTTCAATTTGTGTAAAAAAACGTTATCGGCAGGTAATCTCTTTCTAATTTCCTCAGCAGCAACGATGTAAAACTGCAAGCAATTTTCTCTAATGGTAGGTACAACATTTGCATATGTCCTTCCTTCGATAAGTTACAAAGATATTCTTCGCATTCTGTTCCCAAAGTTATATTTGCAAGAGGTTTATGATTTTCCTTTTCACGAAATGATATATTTTTAAGCAAATCTCTCAACAATTCTGGTTTTAAAAAGTTTTGAGATATTTGCGTAAGAAAATTAACGGATTTAGATTGCAATAAACAAATCCTTGTCTCATGAGCTTGAAAAATGGCATTGAATGAATTGAAGAAATCTAAAACATATTTTAAAAATAGAAAATACGCTTTTGTATCTTTATTTTCCATCAAAGACAATAAATATTCCCGAGACTGATTTTTCAATCACGACCATTTCAGTTAGGAAATTTCTTATTGAATCCCATGACTCAAGAACTCTGTCAATACATGAAAAATGCGAAAGCCACCTAGTATCGCATAACTTCAAAATTTAATGATTTGTATCCTGAAAACATTTGCAAAATTCATTGAAAATAGCTGAACGTTTTGGACTGTTGTTAATAAAACTTGAAATTTTTCTCAGAAATTTTTCGCAGATATCAGGAATTTTAGCGCATGCAGAGTGCGCAGCCAATGCTGAGCAATGGCAAGGACATGAAAGTGTTATTAAATGTTTGCATTTTGATTCAAGTTTCGTTTTAAAAGATAAATGTTTTCCTGTCATGACAGATGCATTGTCGCATGACAGAGCAATAATATTTACAAATGGAATTTGAAGTTTATACATTTCATTTTGAAATGCATTGAATAACTTTTCTGCACTACAATCTTTTGCATCAACATCAATTAACTTTACTAATTGCGATCGAATATCTAAAGTTTCAGGATCAATATATCTAGCAAGAAACGTCATCCATTTTTCATTGGTAATATCTAATGTTTCGTCAATAAAAATAGAAAGTTTTGCATTTTGTAAGTTACTAGCTACACGTTCTGTCTCAACCGGACACAAAATATTCGTAATAATATTCGTGCATTTCTTTCGACTGATACGCATGTTTTTCACGATATTGTAATCTTCTATATCTCGAAAAAAGCTAAGAATCTGATCTGCAGATTGAAAAGGAATATTAAGTTCAACCATTAATGCGGCAAATCGCATCTCCGTTATTTTTGTGCGCTCATCAAATGTGAAATGCGGTTCATCAAATTGCGTATTCAAATCTTGATCCGATTTGTTCGTTCTTATAATAATTTTTTCAGATTTATTTCTGTGCATTGCGGATTCTGCGTGTCGATATATTTGTGATAAACCACCAGCAATTGAAAATGATCTATCACAAATGGGGCAAAAGAACGAATTAGCATTATTTGGTACTTCGCGTAACCATAATTTCAATTAAACAAAAAATCTTTAGTTAATGACGTAATTGGCAAGTGGTAAATTATCGTTTAATCACGACGTTTCGACCCGGGGGATTGGGTCTTTCTCAAGTGTCTACAAAAGATCGGTAACGCGAATACAATTAGTAGGCGATCGCATTTATAAAACAATATATAGTGGATATAATAAGATGTCCTACCTATAGACAAGCATGGAGCTATCGCTCTTACGTGAACATCTGCGAGATATGAATGTTTTGACAGAAAAAGTCATATGTCAAAAGCTGCACAAAAATCTTTTCGTTAAGATGTGTCATTGAATAAAAATAGACGTGAAAGAGAAGATAATTACATGTTCGGTGTCGTAAAACTCTTGATGCAAATATCATAACGTTAACAAGCACAGCGCACAATCAGAATAGTTATAAACGGAGTCAAACCAGTATATAAATCCGCTATGTTTACGTATTTAACCTTATAACGTTTCTTAATTTTGTTAGTCGCTTGCTTGCTCCCGACCGTTCGTCATCTCCTACCCGTTCGACTCCGTTTATAACTATTCTGATTGTGCGCTGTGCTTGTTAACGTTATGATATTCGCATCAAGAGTTTTACGACACCGAACATGTAATTATCTTCTCTTTCATGTCTATTTTTATTCAATGACACATCTTAACGAAAAGATTTTTGTGCAGCTTTTGACATATGACTTTTTCTGTCAAAACATTCATATCTCGCAGATGTTCACGTAAGAGCGATAGCTCCATGCTTGTCTATAGGTAGGACATCTTATTATATCCACTATATATTGTTTTATAAATGCGATCGCCTACTAATTGTATTCGCGTTACCGATCTTTTGTAGACACTTGAGAAGGACCCAATCCCCCGGGTCGAAACGTCGTGATTAAACGATAATTTACCACTTGCCAATTGCGTCATTAAATAAAGATTTTTTGTTTAATTTATCATTGGCGATTTAAATTTTATTTTGATAATTTCAATTCTTTTATCTGTAACCATTGTATTCTAAATGTTCTGTTATGCTGTGTATCTTTTTCTTGTAATTTTTTTTTGTGACACGCAGAATTCGCAAGCCTGGAAACATGCGATGAACATGACAATTTTTTATCGCATACATTGCAATAAAAAAGTGTATCATCCGATGGCACTTCACGTATCCAAGATTTATAACAATCGTCGCTAAGCCAAGCTTGGAAAAATTTTTGCTTTGATCGTTTCTTCACCTCATCGCATGTTTCCATATTGAATAAAAAATGTAATAGAAGTAATAAGATGTAATAAATAATAGAAAAAGTAGAATAGGGAAGATAGAAAGATAGAGAAGTAGAAACTTAGAAAAGAAATGGCAAAAAGAAGATAAGTATGAAGAAAAATAAAAAACAGAAGTGCAGCAATGTAAAGGAGAAAGAAAAGAGAAAATAAAGTAAAAAGTGATAGAATATAAATGAGAATTGCAAAGGCAGAAAAATCGTCCCATGAAATTAAAGAAAGCTCTATCTGTAACGTGGCGATCAGCACAAGACGCTCCTTTGCATTCTTGGCGTAAAACAATCAGGAAAAACAAATGCGAATCGCTCGCGCAGGCCTGTGCCAAGAGATGACACTGCAAGGCAATCATCTCGAGAGTGACGAGGGTGCCTAAATGCATAATATCGGTGTAATGATAAAATAATCATTGTAATGTACATCTTTGTAAATTATGTTTTTGTATATATTTATGTTACTTTTACTGATAAAAAATATGAATCTTAAATTGAAAATTTAAGTTTGTGTTTTTGCAACTAGTTCTATTTTTTTCTATTGCACAACATCAAAACGAGTGATGACTGAAAGCAAAACTTAAGCAAAGCCTTTTAAAAGTTTAGCTTATTGTTAATAATTTTCGATGTAACAAATGATAATTCGATTTAAAGCAAATAGAAGTCGCTCTGTTAATGGCACATTAATATCTTCTTGTTAATAATATATAAGATTCGCATAACATAAGTTATATTTTTAATAACATTCTTTTTTTAGGAAAATGCGCATGTATTGGGTAAGAGTGGATTTGTATAATTTACGCTTTCTCTGTTTTTTTATTTCTTTAATTTTTTATATACAATTATTTATAATAAGTTTATATTTTTTATGTGGGATAAATAGCGATATAATTTGTATACTTGTTTTAGTCATTTTTACATTTATTATTTATACAGTTATATAAATTATAAATCAAGAGATACGATAGTGCCTCGCGTCTAGTGCGCAAAGGGATACGCGAGATAAAATTTAATCTAATAGATACGAGATAAGCCGCTAACGCGTTTTGTCAGCTATAGCTGTAAGGAAGAAAAGAGACAGCCTGCGTCATCATATGTTTGCGCTCTTCTGCTGCCTGACTGTGCCCGAAGCTGCCCGAGCTACCCGGCCCGAGCACGCCCGAGCGTCGAGCCGCCGGCGGGCGCGCTATCCCCTCCAACGCGCTGGCTGCGGGCAAAAGCATCGCAGTTCGCATCACTGGTTCCATAGGGTATCGTGATCCGGTTTCCTCGGTTTTCGCCAAGGATCAATTCCACAAAAGAACTGTGTGGAGGTCTCACGCTGATCCCAATGTCCAAATACTTATAAGCAGTTGGTGTCAATGCAAATCGTCTGCTCAAGATACGAGGCGTATAACGAGGTTTCAATTTCTCGAAAGAACTGTAGAAAAAAATAAAATAGATAAATAATTTATGGAAAAATACGTTTTGGAAAAATATATGAAAAGTAATACTTACGTATTAGGCTGGTTCGATGGAGTTTCACAAGGAATCGGCACGTAATAATTCATACTTGTGCTGCTTCCCGCAGAGGAATACATCGCTGTTGGTTACAAGATTCGAACTGCTTCCACACGGGTGACTGATGCAAGACTGAACATATAACGATCGCGTACGACTCTTCGGTGTAACAAAATTATAAGGGAAGTGAAGGGATTATTCCCCTTCCTTCAGCATTTCAAGCACCAATGTCAGCGCTGCTTACGTAGAAGTTATTAAAAAAATTCTAAGAAATGGAAAAAAGTAAACGTTATAAGAAACACGAAGAAAGCCAACGGATTTTTCAAACATCTGTTAACCACTAACAACTAATGGGGAAGGAGAAAAAGAAATAAAACATTGTAAAATTCATATAATTTATTTTTTTTAAAATTTCAATTCTTTCTGGCGTGACCACCAGTTAAATAATTTTAATACATTTTGTAATGCGCAATTCTTAACATGGTTTCCACATCGCATAGTATTGGTATCATCTAGATTATTTAAAGATTCGATATCTTCATAATCCGCATCCAGAGTCTCGACGATTAGGTTTTTTCTTGCATAATTTTCAAGCAGATCCACCAGCCATTCTAGTTTCTGACATCCCTTGACGTACACGAGAGTCGGCGGCGTCTCATCATCATCATCCTCTTCTGTACCAAGGACGGCTGATGTAATTATGCGTTCAGCCATGCTGTACGGCACGTTTCCGTCTTCCCATCGTAATCCATGGTGATTTCTAATCAACCAGGAAGCACACGACTCGTCGGATTTTGTGAGGAGACTCCACGGCATGGGGTGTGTAAAAATGTAATGCGCCAGGATAGTCCCCTTTTGCAACACCGCCACCTCCTTTACAACAAATTTCATCCCGACGGTGAATCCTTGCAGATCGACAAACGTAGGCACGATCATGACGCAACGAAGGAGCGATCTGTACTATACCTTATCGCGATGCATCTGTCTCTCTTATATCGGAATATTTTGCAGACAGTGCAATTTACGTGATCTTGCGCACCACGTTCGACAACGGGCTGTATTCGATTACGCGATCATGAAAGATGAGACAATAGGCGGTAGTATTCGCGGGTACATTCTCTTTGCAGTCAAATTCTATTCGCACATCCACGGTGGCGCTCTTGACGGACTCGTTTTGTCGCGAGCAATCAATGACAACAAAAGGTCCTTGCGTCAGGAATGTGACCACGGTGCACAACGTTTCAAAGCAGTCGAATCCGTAATAAGCTTTGCGGAAACGTGCATACATATCAAACAGGATGGCGTATCGTTTTTTGTCAATGTCTAGATTCATGTCGTCGTACGGATAAAATTCAGAGTTTAGATAAAGTTTCACGTTGGTCAAGTTACAGTGGTCGAATCGACTAGCATCTCGAGACATAACATTTTTTCGACCAGTTTGGAGAGCAAGGATAACGTATCGCGGCTTTTCTAGCTGAGTCGCAGTCTTGACGGCCCACGAATGCATGGTCGTGCTCTGCAGCATGGGATACTCGTACAGATCCCATGAACGGAAACTCATACTTAAATATCGCCCGTTTTCCAAGGCGCACAGCATCGACAGATTGTTGACCTCGTTGAACGTAACGTGAGGCACTCGCCACTGTAATTTAAACAATTCGATTTCAGGCTCCGTCGTCGGATTTCCTACAATGCAATTGTTGTCGCTACGCGCTCGTATTAAAATCAATTCGTGACGAGCGTTAACAACCACGCGTTTGTAATCCTCGCAAAAGCCCAGCAATATTTTGAGGGGATCTCTTGATATTGGGACCGCCGAAGCTAAATAAATTATTGCTTCCGACCTTAAAGGGGTCCACATCCGTTCTCAAAAGAGACGAAGCGCAAGCGGCACATCAGTAGCAGCTGGCAGCGGCTCTTAATGCCTTAGGCTCAGGTGTCTCGAAATTTTTGTCAGAGGAGTTGGACCAAATATTACCTGAGGAGGCAAAGAAGCCGTTGCAGCCGATTGCTGAAGGCATCCAGCTATTGGCCGATCTTCAATACCGTCTCTCGTTGCAGAGACGGGCTTTCATTAAGCCAGCTCTAAACTTTTTGGGCAAAAATACGGCGGACTCGGCGCCGATCGACGATTTGTTATTTGGTAGTTCTTTTGCCGAGGAAATCAAGGAGGTCAAGGCCTGCAAAAAGGTAGCTAAGGAGCTAACCTACAAATCAAAACTTGTTATAAGCAAGGCGGCCTCTCACCAGCCAGCTCGAGCACAGCCGCAGTCCAAATTACCTTCGACGTCGGGAAACTCGAAAGGCCCCACTCGCCGGAACAACCCTCCACATCGAACGAGTGGGGCATGCTCGAAGGACAGATCTCGGAGGTCAACGTCTCGCTCCCGACATCGTCGCTAAATGAGGTGAGATGTTCAGGCAGGTTAGCGAATTTCGCTTACGTCTGGATACGTATTACTTCGGATCCTGAAGTTCTCAGAGCAGTACGTGGATATAAGATTCCCTTCTCTTCTACACCGATAATGCGTCCGTTCCTCGGTGAACCTACCTTTACCTCTTTAGTCGAGTCTCAGTGCGATGCAGAAATCCAGCGCCTTCTTAACAACGGGGCCATTACTCAGGTGGAGCCATCGGAGGATCAATTTCTATCCTCCTTCTTCTTGATTGAAAAACCCTCAGGAGAGATGCGTTTTATTTTAAATTTAAAGGATCTAAATTCTTACATTTCGCCGCCGCATTTCAAGTTAGAAGATTGGCGCACGGTAGTTCGCCTTATGCTGCGTACCTTCTAGTGGCAATTCACCCGGAGCACAGGAAATTTTTACGCTTCCAGTGG